>WOFM01000417.1:481620-571177 GCA_011428145.1 Ericerus pela | reverse complement strand
TTGGTAATAAGCAAACTTGAGAGTCCAATTACAGTCAATTTCACTGGCTAGGCAAAAAGCGGTCGTTGAAAATTTGCTAATGAAATTTATGTAAAGAAATATTGTGGTGATGTGAACACATAAGGGCCCACCTTCACAAGGCTATCGGTGGTATCGTAGTCTTGCGGTAGTGATCGCTATTATTTTAATCTGTAGGTTTCCGATTCGATTTCTTACTTTGAAAACCTACAGAAATGATGACCCCAACGTGATTTGAACATGCACCTCTCTAAAAGATTTAAACACTCCCCTCTACAGAGTGGCATCGGGCCATGATGGCGTAAGCCTGCATTGTGGGTTTGTCGGTTTCCCTGTATAGCAGCAGCCCAGCTCCACCCTCTGTGTGCTATCATGCTGCAACCACAATGGCATCACCGAGAGGGAGTGATTGTGGGGACATGAACCTATATTCCCCGCACCTTCACAAAGCTATCGGTGGCGTAGCAATGCAGTAGCGAACCTTGCTATTTTAATCTATAGGTTGCCAGTTCGATTCCCCACGCCAGCAACCTACAAATATACAATATTTTCAACAAAAAAAAATTACCGATAGTTAGCTTATATTTAATAAAAATTTTAGCTTGCTTAACCAAAAATTAGTGGATATACTTTGAAACCCACTTAAAAATCATGCTGGATTGCTTAACTTTTTCTCATTATTTCTTCATTTCTACACTTCACCAATATTCAAAATAAAGAAAAACATCCAATATTTTTTATTTATTTTTTTGAAAATTTGGATGGGTAATGTGGCCTTTTTGCTCTATGCTGGCTATGCACTTGTTTCTAACAATCTAGATGGTTGATTCGTTAAGTTGAACTTCGAAAAATGGCGAAAAAATATTTTTAATTATTCTAAAACTTCAGTGCGGTTTTTTTTTCATCATTTAAAAAAAATTGTGTAAAAAATATACGGATATCCTGTGGGATTTGAATACGGGATCTACTGCACTCGAACCATGAAACATATATCAACGAAGCCAGTTACGCTTTACAATGCTCGCACTGAAATTGTGGCCCCAGCGACAGCGTTAAAATTGGCAAAATAAGTGCGAATAACTTGATTCGATGAAATTATAGTCGGTCGGTAAAAATTAAAAATTTTAAAAATTATTTTCGAATCAAAAAGTCTGCGGGCCCGTCCGGGATTTGAACCCGGGACCTCCTGCACCCAAAGCAGGAATCATGCCCCTAGACCAACGGGCCGCCTTAACAAACGATGTTAAACTCGCCATTATCAATGACGAAAACGTTGAAAAAGTTACGGTACTTTCATATCTTGTATAGCTACACAACGAGTGTGACTGGTTTTTGTTTCTCGTTCAATCGACCTAATTTTCGTTGGACGAAAAAAAATTGCTTTAATCAGTTGCGCTTCTACTCGAAAACAGCTGATCGTGAGTTGCGAATACAAAGTGTTACGCGCCACCACAAACTTACTCAGTGGACGCGTGCTGTCGACGTGTACTTGTTTTTTACATTATATCGTTGACACGTAGGTAGTAGGTACGTTGTCAGGTGGGTACACGTTGCAACGAAGCAACTGGTTCATTAAATCACAGATCGAGGTGAAAATATCCTGTGCGAGTAGTGAGCTATATCATAATATAATAGTTATAATATTATAGGTAGGTGTAGGTAGGTACGGATTGTGAGATTCATTTTTTATCTTAGAATTCTGTCACTCATTTCGCGCCGCCAGTGGTAGTGCGGAATTTCGATATTTTTCCCATTCACCATTTCTCACTAATAAATGATCGATGCACAGAGAATTCGACGTATATCCATTGTTAAAAGATAAAAATCTTCTAGATTCATTGTCGAAATAAATGCTACAAACGCCGGGAGAGTTGTGTTGGAATATTCCAGTCTCATTCTAGTCTCGACATTTTAACAATAAAACCCGAGAGAAATACGAACGAAACGTATCCATACTCCTGAGGAAAATATCTATGTTGGAAATATGGATATTTTTCGCACGGCTTTCATTTTCGTCCTGAAAATGTTTGAATGAAACGGTGTGGCGGATTAGCTTTTTAGTTTCTCCGTTAACGATGTATAATAATTATCATGTTAGTCTGATTACAACAACTGGTCTGTTTTATTAGCCATAAAAATCAACACTTTCAACACTTGGTGTTACCCTCGATGTCAAGTGGCGTTCTTTTTGTATCGTAACAACATTGAAGGTTTATTAATTCGGCGTTCTTTTTGTATGTGAGGGTAACACCCAGGGTATCACAAGATAGCGAATCTTACACTTGCTTGTCGAGTAGATGAAGGAAATCAGGGCAAGGGCAGAGTGTTTTGTTTTTATGCTGATACAGTTAGAGATTGCTGTTATCAACAATGAGATAATTTGGTGTTAACGGTGTTACATTTTGGCGTTCTTTTTGGATAAACATTCTCTTTAACACGGTCGCGTTGTTTGAGGTAACCTGATATTAACCTGGTGCTGACCTGGTGTTTGGTGTTACACCTACCCAAACGTAAAAACTTGGTGAATAGAACAAACCTAACATTATCCTAGACTAAAAATTTTAACCTAGACGTTACCTAGGTTCAGTGTTTCACGATTGTATCCAAACAGGTGGTTGGTGGAAGTAGCCACATGGGCCATATTCAGGAAGCTACCAAGAACAGGTGGAACTGGGCTTCCACTGAGTTGATACATTCCTCATAATAATAAATTGAATGTGTTTGTTTGCAATTTTTGCACGAAACTTCCATCTCTGAAGTAATTTCTTTTGTATAGCTGCAAATTAGACATTTAAAAAACATTTGTAGGTAAATAGTGGGAGTTTGTTGCAATATGGGAGGTAAAGTATCATAAATATTCCACAAAAACTCCCACCCTTTACATCAGATGCTAAATTTTTTGTGGGCTCTCTATTCAGTTTTTTACCTGTATGTTGGAAACAAAGGTTTCTCCAAAAAAGTATTTTCACCAAAAACTATTCCTAAAATTTCACATAAAATAAATAACTTAAAATCTAGTTTAGGTTAAACCTTTATTCTACAAAGTTTGTCAAAGTAAAGTATCTCTGGAAATTTTGTTAATAAGTAGCAATGTTTTGCAAATATGTTAGAACTGTCAACTTCTAGAGGAAAATGTGTGAGAACAAAAATATTTCTTGTTGAAATTTTCTTTAATATGAATTACTTCAAAGATATGCTAGGTCTAGAAATTTTGTCGAAGTATGACATTTTGAAATTCTTAATAATGTAACTTTCTGAAAATTATGAAGTCTTTGTGTAATCATTTAATTTGTCTCCTTCAGACTAACCTATAGCCTTAATTGCTGAACTTAAATTTTCTTTGTTAGTCAAGAGATTTTGTCAGAATTATAAAATTTTTGATATTTTGAGGAAAATAAAGAATATTTACAGATATTTCAGAATTATCAACATAATATTGAAATTATAAGGGGTGCCTACTGAGGTAGACATTTAATTTTATTTGAAAAATTTGGAAGTTATGTGAGAATTTGGATTCCTAAATTTATAAAATTGATGGGTAGCTTACTGCTGTAGGCTTTTCACAGTAATGGTTGAATTTGCAAATTATATTATTAGAGTTTGCATTCTCAGAGTATAAAAATTATGGGGAACTTTCTGAGGTACACTTTTAATAGCATTTGGAAACTACTGGGATAGAACTTTCTGGGAATACACACCTGCTTTTGTAGTAGAGCTTGCGACGCTAGAATTATTTTCATATTGGAAGAGTTTTAAAATTCTAAGTTGAACTTTCTGTCCTACATTTTTTGATTAATCAAATGACTTGTGGGAACTGCCATCTAATATAAAATACATTCGCCAGTTATAGTCGGCGGTGAGATGGCTGTGCGGTTAAGTTCACCGCTTTTAGCTGGTGAATATGTAGGTCCCAGGTTCGATTCCCCGAGCTGACAAACCTACATCTGGTGACCCTTGACGTGTGCTGGACATGCACGCACCCTAGTGGTGCATGCTGGAACTCACAACTCTCCTTCCTAACTTGAGTAGCTGATAGATGGCGCCCTATATAGTGGAAATAGAACCCGTATAGGTAGTATAAGCCTGTGCGTATAGGTATAAGAGGCGTTTCTGATTCCGTCCAACCTCCCACAGCATCTAATGTCGTTCAACTCGTGTTGAGTCTCTCTAGGGGGGGAGTGTGTGGGAACTGCCATCTAATATAAAATACATTCGCCAGTTATAGTCGGCAGTGAGATGGCTGTGCGGTTAAGTTCACCACTTTTAGCTGGCGAATATGTAGGTCCCAGGTTCGATTCCCCAAGCTGACAAACCTACATGACTCTTTATGAAATTTTTAGGTTAATGTTTGAGTATAGGCTAATACAGGAAGTGGTCTATGTGATGTTAAGTAAAATATTATGTTGTTCCATATTTGTTCCTTTAAATACCAGTTGATAATTTCAAAATATCTGAAAAAATTCTTTATTTTCCGCAAAATTATGTCAAAATTATGATAATTTTAACATTTCATAGTTAACAAAGAAAATTCCAATCCAGTGATCAGACTTATAGGTTATAGTCTGAAGGAAGTCAGGTTATTATACAATGACTTACATAATTTCAAGAAAGTTACATTATTAAGAGTTTTGAAATGTGTCAAACTTCGATAAAATTTCTAGACCTTGGCTAACTTTGAAGCAGTTCATCTTGTGGAAAATTTTAACAGGAAACTTTTTTGTTCTTATACAATTTACTTTATAAGTCCATAATTTTGATAATATGTCTCCAAAACTTTTCTACTTTTTAATAAAATTTCAGAAAGTAATTTGACAATATTCGTTAGTTAACGGTTTAGCCTAAATTAGATTTCAGGTATATTATCTTATAGGAAATTTTACGAGGATTATTTTTTGTTGAAAATATTTTTTTGAATCATCTTTCGTTTCAGAAATCCAGGCAAAAAACTGAATTTGGAGGGCTAAAATGTACGGCCAAAAATTAAGCAGCGGATGTCGGGAGTTGTGGTCTGAATTGTGGTATGTTTCTGACATCTCACCTCACATATTCCAGAAAACATCAGCATTTCTACCAAAAAATATTTATTTACTCTCATTTTATGTCTAACTTGCCTTCCCATTCTCAATAAAATGTTCGATAATAGGATTTTCGTGGGTTTTTCATTCATCAAAGTAGCCACAAAATCACAAATCAAAGATAAAACACTTCAGTGCATCTCAAAGTCACGTGTGATTGTGATTGATTTTGACATAATTCTGAATTGGAAATTTTTTATGAAATAGATAATTCAGAAAAAAGTTCCAATGTACTACTACTTGATAAACCTGTAAAACAATGGTGTAGAAAAGAATACATAGTTCGGCCATCAAATGAGAGTCAAAAATGAGGTTCAAAAGGAATTAAATATCTAACAGAAGCTGGAAAGGAGTGATGTACGTGTTTGTTCTGGCATATAACTTCACACCATAGGTATCAGTTTTGATGAAATTTGTTTAAATGATAAAGAGGTGATCCTACTGTAGGCTCATTCAATTATTTTTTGGAATTAATGAGATAGGTAGTTTCTGTGTAATTGTAAAAAACCTGTTCGTTTTTAAGCAGAATTCCTGCTAAGGCTATTGTAAGTAAAAAGAAATGTGATATGCGATCCTGGGTGGCAGAATCCAACCTAGTACAAACCAATATAAGTTCCCCAAAAAAGAACACTCAATTAGTAAACTGAGAGCATCTCCACTAGTAGAATACAGTGAAGATGCGACTTAAAATCCAAAACCTGCTCAGCTAGCCAGGTGATCGTATATACCGCTATATACCATGCAACAAAAATATGGAGAATAATATTTACCAAAAATAGCTGATGTTTACAAAGGCATCTCCAGAAAGGATCCTGCCTGAGTAAACCTTGTTTTATGTCCTCGAGCTGGCCCATTGCCCGTGAATAAAAATTGGACCATGTTAGAAAAATACATTGTATAATAAAAATTATTTAGAAAAGCAGACGAAAATAAATTTACCATCACTGGTCGGTGACAAAACGATGGATAAAAAACAAAGCAGCGAAAAAATATACAGAAAATTGTTTTAGGTTGTTACTTTGTGAAGAAAAAGTGGGGAAGCCAACAACCGGGGTTGTTAAACTGTATTTAATATAATACCACAACTACCATCACCAATGGGGAGTGACATGTGCTGGTGGTGTAGGAAATAAAAAAATAAGATAAAAGTGAAATGGACTGGAAGAAGGAAAAATTATGTTTGAGATATGTATCAAGGCTAAGTTGTTAGCCTAGTCGAGGATGCCCACGGCGTTTATTATTAAAATGGAATTTATTTTATTTTATTTTGAAAAAATTTTATTTATTTTATTTTTGAGGATGGTGCATCCCACAGAAAAATCCGTTGAAAAGAGAAAAATTATCGTTCTAAAATTTCTCCAGCAAGATCTATAAGGGACTGGAATTATTGAAGTCATCACTAATTAAAAAAGTTTTGTATTAAAATCCGACAGAATTGACGAATAAGCCTGCCTGATATTAGAGGACCAGAGCATCGACTTGAATAATTCTTATCTCTTGATCTTGCTGGAGAAATTTCAAACTTTTCATGACTTTTCATACTTCGCCTAATAAAAAAACTTCCAAAAAGAGGGTGTGGAACTAGTTGCTACTCATACGAGACCAATTTAAAAATCGAAAATTCACTAAAAACTAAATAGGAAATTGAAATAATCTGTAAATTACAAATTTTTGAATAGCTGAAAGTTTTACATTTTCCAATTAGAGCTGTTCAAAAATCACTTAAAATTTATCTGGATTAGCAATACCCAAAGAATCCTGCTGGAATTTTCTACCTCAGAATTATTTAAACGCAAAAATTTATAGTTATAAAAAAGTGTGTGGGCATCTGCCACACAGTGTATATTAAGATAGAATATATTTTACAGTTACAGCTGGTGGTGCAATGGCTGTGCAGTTAAGTTCAAAACTTTTAGCTGGCGAATATGAAGGTACCAGGTTCGATTTCCTGAACCAACAATACCCATAAAGAGGAAAATACTTTTTTTCCTTTTTTCAAAATCAAAATTGTGGATTGGTACCCCGATAATTTTTTTCATAATGTAAAATCAAAAACATTCGGAGATGAAAAAAAAATGTAATAGGACCATGAGACTTTATTATATTTTCAAAAACCTTAATTGGAATTGATTCGAGTTGAAAGCATTTATATATTCTACTAGACACATGGAGTAATAGGAAAATTTGAAAATTTGTAAATATTTAAAAATTTGTGATTTACAGGTTAGTTCAAATTTCTAATAGGTTTTTCGAGAATTTTCTGTTTTTAAATTGATTTGGTCATAAGTAGTAATGTGGTTCCACACCTTCACTTGAGAAGTTTTGTCACTTTTCTAGTAGACGTATGTGGTAGGTGATGTAAGCGTTAAAAGAATTATTTTTCAATTTTTAGTACATTTTTATTTATTTATTTATTTATTTATTTTTTGTAATTTCGTGTACTAGGTACTTACTTCTTAATTTGATTCCTCTTTGTAAAATAAGAATGGTCATTGCCACAACAGAAAGAAACAAACAGAAAGAAAACGCATTAGAACAAAAATGATTCCATTCTTGAAGTAAATGAATATATTGTCTAATTTGACCAATCATTCAGTCATTTAGCTTTATACCTGTATAACCTCTGAAAGTTCCCTTCATCTTTCAAGTCTTAAACACTCATCGATACTTTTGCTTCAATTGGAATTATTTACTGCCACTGCCATTCCTTTACTGTAAACGAGAAAAAGTGATTCAGTCAGTGGACCGGTTTGCTCAACATATTGGCATTTTTGAAATTTAAAATTTTTACGAAATATTATTGAGAGAGTAAATCCACATCATCACGGCCCGTTGGTCTAGGGGCATGATTCCTGCTTTGGGTGCAGGAGGTCCCGGGTTCAAATCCCGGACGGGCCCGTATATTTTTTCTTAATTAAAAACCAAAAAAATTTCATATAAATGATATTGTCTTGCAAAAAACATACTATTTCGAGTTTGCCTGATTTTGCAAAATGGTCTTCAAGCGCGTGAATTTTCAATAATCTTTTTCAATTTTGATTTGTAATCTTGTGTGGGTATTAATCAGTCGGATCCTCCGTTGTGAAACGAGGTAGCGGCGGATACATAAGTGGCACTAGTCCCTCGTTCTTGCAAAAAAAAAAAAAAAAAAAAAAAGTAAAAATTAGCGCACAGCATGCCAAGCTAGAAAATGTAGGTTTTTTTTAACAAAAAATTCTGGATAAATAAATAAATACAATAAAAAAATGAAAATAATAAAAGTATTTGCCAAAATACTGAGTAAAAATTAGGTTTATTAAAGTTTTAAGGAAATTCATAATGAATTGATTGGTTGCGAAGTTATAAAATACGTGCGCAAGTTATCAAGTGATTGCTTAGCAAATAAAATAACAGCAGGCCTGCTTTCCACAAAACTTTTTTATTTCATCTGGAATTATCTACTTTTCTTAGCAGTTGCTGAAGAATTTTTCAATTGAAATAAAATTTTGCAAAATATTAAAATTCCGTATATTCAATGTCTTCACCAAATGTCGCGCCTATTGCTTAAAAATTACGCATTTTCATTAAAGCTCCAAAAATGCAACATAATAGGATGTGTGAAGCATTATCTGGTTGATCGGTACAAAAAAAAAAAAAATTTCTCCTTGTCTAGATCCAAATAAATGTAGGTATCAAATTTCAAAATTGTCGGACAAAAATTGCGACCTACACCGCGTTACATAGAAATGTGTATATTATACAATATATATGTCTCAGTAAATTTCCAAAATTAGCCTTTATTGAAAATGCCGAGGCACTTACTATTTTGCGGTCAAATGCTATAATGAATCCGCATTATAGCTTTTGACTGAATGAAATTAGGCATTATATATGTATATAATAATGCCCATCACTTTCCAGCTTTTTCTATAATTTCGTCATAGAATTTTCCCAAGTTTTATCAACATTATTCTTTAGTCAAAATCTTTAAACTATCAAATACGTAACTATAGTCAAATTAATTCAAACGTATCATCAATAAATATAATATCGAAAAATTTCAGGTTTTTTTTTTTTTTTTAATAATAAATTCTCTTGTATAGTATTGAACACAAAAAAAGAGAGAGTAATGACAGAAATTTTTCCATAGACTATTATATTTATCAATACGTTTAAATTAATTTGACTGTTAGTATTTGATGGTTTATTGATTTTGACTAACGAATAATATTGATAAAACTTGGCCAAATTCTGTCATCATGAAAATGCCCTGGAGTGATGCGCATTATGTTTCATTCAGTCAAAAGCTATATAATGCGGATTCGTTAAAGCATTGGACTGCAAAATAGTAAATGCATATAGGCATATTTGGAAAAGGCTTATTTTCGCATTTGACGACGATATACGCATGTTTGTACATGAAAGGAAAAAACGAGATGCGTGGAATTCGTGGACAATGCGACATTCACCCTTCAAAATTATTTCGTGAGAATAGGAGTAAACGCATTCTACATTGTGCTTAAGTAGTTATCAGAAATCAAGTGGAGAGGTATGAAAATCTGACATTTTTTCGTACATAATTATAGGTATTTTTGAGGAATGTGAAATCTATAATATACTGAGGAATACGAAATCATTTTGGATATATCTGAGATCCGATGTGGTTGACAGGTTACTTAATATCGTTTGATGTGACATTTACCTACAATTCTATGTAAACAGGACGAATGTACGTGTGATTATATGTATAATTATGCATTTCCACTGTTTCGCCAAAATATGAACAGACTGTGTTTTCGTATACGGAGGAAACGTAACCTAAAGTGTCGAAGAAAAAATGAAGGCTTTGTCGTCATTTTAGAGAGTTTGAAAAGTTATGCGTCTATAAATTTACTACACTTTACATAATCTACTTAAATCGAGTTAAGTTCGAAATCCTTTTAAATTAAAATTCGCAGTAAAACACATTGAGATTTTACACTAATCTAATTTCATTTTTAAGTAGGTTTTCTTTTGAAAATCTACTTACTAATCTTGGTGTCATGGAACGACCTGAGAGTGCGAAAGGTACGTTTTTTGTTTCATAACTCATAAAAAACTTTTAGCGCAGAAAGCCTCGCTAGAAAAAGTAGGTTTTTGAAAGTTTAATGGTCACATTAATTGTCTGTAAGTTTGTATGCATTTATGGTATGTTATAATTGTACGAAATGTGTTAACTGCTGACAAAATATTAGACAATGTGAAATATAAAAGCATTTTTACTTGAAAAAGTAAAGATTAAATTAAGATGATAAAGTGTGGTATACATCATATAATTTATAATAAAACCAAAAAGTTTAACCTGTTTGAAATAAGTGTTCCTTTTTTTCTGAAATGTAATGCCTCTATTAATATGCTATTAATTATATATTACACTTCAGTTTCTCAGGTTTTGTTGTTTGCAGCACTGGAGTAGAATAATTGGAAAAAGTTAATGTTGTAATAGAAGCAGACTCAATATTTGATTATCTTCCTAAAAAAAGAAATATCATTTTCAACAATTGCAATGTAAATATAGCTTAAATAAATTGGACTAGGAGTATAATATGAAAAAGTACCATCACTGAGATCGGTGATAGGTTTAAGATCGTCAACAACATATTCTTCAAAGATATTGTCCACCAGATTTTCTGATTCCACTACAAGGAAATAACATAATAGCATGAAATAAAACAATAAATTGCTATCTTTGAATGATTTTTAATATTTAACTTACCTATTTTTCTATTATCACTATCAAATGTGCTCATCAGGCCATTACAGCTCATTTTCATTTTGACATGCAACTTCTCCTAAATGGGTGTTCATTTTTATTCTATATATGGCCCATTTCCAGTGTCAGTTACTATTTTTCTTTGCTTTACAACTGATTTCCTGAGTTCCTTTTTTAAGGACTCATATTTTAGACACAGACCTTTCATCGTCTTAAAATGACTAAACATAAGAGAAATTAAGATGAAACTTTAAAATAAGTTTGATTTAAAATGAAATGATGGGATTTTCCTATGTAAAACCATTATTTAACATACCTGTCCTTCAGTAGATGCATTGAACTATGATGTTATTTTCTTCCATGTTGCAGATTTATTCTTCCAACTTCTAACATTAGTCGTTTTTTTTTTTTCAAGAATGGGTTTATGAGTATGACATTAACCTACAAGTAGATCTACTTCCAAATTTTTGTATAGTTGGATTCTCTTTTTCTTGATTGTTCACTTACTTTGAACAAATAAATAAACTTAAAATTTTAAAACCATGAAACAAAAAATAACTGGATTGTAAAAAATATAAGTAAAATGATAATTATTATAAAATAGATTTTCAATAATTTTCACTTTGGTCTCTAATAAAGCTTTCGGATAAATAACTTTTCCTGGACGTGTTGTTAGATGTTTATTCATAATTAAGCCAATTCTCTCATCTCATTTCAGGTTACAGTGGACAAATGTTTTTGATGATGGCCCTTGTTATAAAATTTTCCAAATGTCAGAATCAGTGGCTCACTTTTTGCTACCAATCCAACTTTGTCTTTTCGTATATTCAGGATGCCATCTTTGAAATGGATAGAGTTGGTAAAATCTTGGTTGAACATTAGTCTGGCCAAATATGTTTGTGCATTTCCCTTCCACTGCAGTTTCAGGATGAAAATGGCATCTTTGCTTATGATGTTTTAGTATCGTCTCATATTGCAAAATTTACAAGGTACAATGTTCTGGTTTTACAATTTACTGTAGTCATTGTTTTAGATTATTTCTTTTGGGCTAGTAATAAAAGTAACTTTTTTTTTTTTTTTTTTGTAAAAGGTCCAGAAAATCTTCTCATTCAGTGCTATTAAGTTCCATTTTCAGAAACAGTTGAACAGGAATTTGATCCTGATGGTTCCTATCACTGAAGTTAGTGACACTCTCAAAAAAATAGTATTGTTTGATAGAACTACACTAACTTACACCAACTTACACCAATAGGGCTATTCTACTAACGTAAGAATGTTATTTGATTCCGCATCAAGTTTTATTCAAATATTTGTGGAATAGCCTCCCTGGTGTAGATTGGTGTAAGTTGGTGTAGTTCTATCAAACAGGGGTAATATAAGCATAAGTCACATTTATCTCATATTTTTTAACTTTGTTTTGATATCTGAACTTTTGAAGCAATGAATTCAGCACGGGGGCATTTTGCTCCGCTACAAATTTTCCAAAAAAAATTATATAAATTTTTTAGATAAATATCTGAATTTAGGCTTGCCCCCAAGAAATCTGTTTGCCCCTCCTGAAATAATGACCTGGCTGCAAGACTGAATGAATTGTACAAAAAACTGAAAAACTATTAACAAAGATGGCAGATATGATTTCAAATGAGAAAAGTAATTGATTTTCGAGAGTAAACCCTGCTTCATATTCAGTGGTAAATCCTCAGTTTTTTGTTGGTACATTTTTGGATGATTAAATGATATGGATATTTTCAAGTGAGCGTGTGAGGGTTGTGTGTTGATAAAAATGTAAAAACTTCAGATTCAATTTTTTATTATAAAATAAGAGAAAAAATACAAAAAATGTACGAGTCATGAAATAATTATGAAACAACTTATTTATAAACAAATTTGACACGATGAGCTTCAACTAAAAAATTTTTTATTACGTCATCATAAAATTGTGGTTTATTCTTCATTTTGTGTATTAACTCTTTCTCTGTTGAAAGGATTGATAAATTAATTATGTGCTCGTGTATTTGGGTGGACCAAATAAAAGTTTTAATTCGTTTCAATGCAGAAAATGATCTTTCAACAGAGGCTGTTTCAGGAACTATGCAAATGAGGCGACACAGTTTATAAAGATCCTCAAAAGCATCATTTGAAAGCTTAGAGTTCATCAGAATTTTCATTATTTCTGTCGCAGACTTTTCTTTTACATCTTGGAAATTGAGAAAAACAGTGATTTTATTTTTTAGTTTGACTTGGTCAAATAATTCACCATATAAACTGAAAAGTTACTCTAATTATTTATCTTTCCTTCCTAATTCTTTCATTTTTACCAGATTAACTAATTTGAAGAACTGCAAATTTTCAGTTAATGCAAATCGTTCCAAATGGCCTTTAATATGATCAATTATTTAAAAATACAATTAACGGTATTTGTCTTTAGATAAGACGGTTGATGATTGGTGTTTTGATTTTTTTTTTACATTAACATCAATTAATTTGTTTGCCTCCTTTCAGTACTGATTGAATTCATTTTCACGTCTTTCTTGCAGAAGAACCTTGAAATATTCAATATTTTTCACACAGTACCATGTCAACATTTTTCTACTGGAAGATATTGAATATAACCTCGATATGAGTATATAAATCTGGAAATACTTTTAAGAAAAAATTTTTTTTTAATTTTGATAAAAATTTCAAGTATCCAGTGGCAGACATTTTATCATTCGTATCTCACTCAGAGCCAGTTTTAATACTTTTGAAGTATTCTCTTACATTCATAATATATTCATTTACAACATTGACCTGTTGAGATGTAAAAGACTACCGAGTTGTTGCCGATGTTGGTATTTTTCTCTTCAAAAATTCTTTCAAAGTAAAAGTTCACCGAGATGAATGCGATGAAAAAGTGGATATTCCATTTAATGTTTGAAAAAAAAAATTTCATTCTCTAATAACAGCAAAACTTTGGTATAAAACTAAATTTAAAATTTGGGGGTAACAATGAATGTATAGTGCATGAGAATATTTTGATTTGACCTTTTGTTGAAGCCCATTGGGGTGACCAGACATAACTACTGCACCGTTATGTGTCTGAACAACCAATTTATCTTTTAGATCGTATTTTTCTTTTACACTCTCAACATGCTTAAATAATCCGACAGCAGTCCTGTCTGCCCTTGCGTCAATAAATTCTAAAAATCATTCTTTTATTTCCCCTTTATAAACATACCGAATAACAGTAGATAATTGAGACTACATTTGAATATCAGATGTTTCATTTAACATATTAGCATCAAATGACGTTTCCTTTATTTATTAAAAAATTTTATCTTAGGCAGCTTCACTAACTGCATTGATCAGATCATTCTGAATAACCGCAGATGTGCCCTTGAAAACAGTAGAGGTTTCTAAATGTTCCTTCAATAGAAAATCATTATTTTTTAAAAGACTAAGAGTTTCGATGTAATTTCGATTCAAGAAGCTGACTGATTCATTATGTCCCTGAAAAGCTAGTTCTTGATTAGCCAAAAAACAAGTTACAGCAAAAAGATGTTTGAGAACCTCAAAATTTTTGGTAACTTTCTTATTATGTTCGAAATTTAAAATTTTGAGTTATTGATCGAGAGCTTCATCGATTCTTTCAGATTTATCCAAATTGGACAAATTCAGAACACTCTGAAGATGTGCGGCAGAAGTTCTATGATTATTCTACAAATTTTTATGATTGTTCAAGTCATCAAATCCCGTAGAATTCCACGAACCCTCACTATTTGAGAATAGAAGGCATGGCGCACAAAATAACTTATTTTTCTTACTTGAACCAGTTAACCTCGGATGTGTTTTGTATTGTGATTTGCTAAACGATCTCTGATATGTTTTATTTTTATCTTTATATTCGCTTTTCAGCTGAGGAAGATTCGATAATTGATTTTTTTTCTTCATACAGTCAGGTTTTCAATTACATCGACATCATCATTAGACTCCATAATGATTTGAAACACCAGGCTAAAATGGAAAAACTAAAAGCCAAAAAATGAAAAGAAGTTAAAGGAAAAGACAGAATAGTCCAATTAAATCTTTAAAAAAAGTACCACCTGAACTTTAACTCTACATATTGAGTTGTTGGGTTGGTTTCTTAGAGTAAAATACTAACAATAGGACCTTTAAGCCTCTTGCAATTTTGGGGAGGATGTGTTTATTCACTTAACTGTAGTTTTTCTCATTTTTCTTTGCAAATTTCAAGAAATGAATACATCCTTTTTGCAGAAATTTTAATGTTGAATAATATTGTACTGAACTATAAATTTTTAATGAAAAGACAGGCTTGTGCCAATAATTTGAGGATATCTGAGAAGGAAAATTCTCATCATCATAGGTGACCAATAATATCTCACAATCTGAAAAATGAAAGGAGTAAGAAGAGATAGCTGTGAATATTTCGACCTCTCTCCCGCCTTTCAATAGAACAATTTACGCCATTGAGTAAAATAACTAAATCTGGATTCCCTTCTGTTCACACTTGGCCAGTTTAGTAACTACTAGCGAGCTATTTGGGGTACTATTTTGTTTACAGATAAAAAATCAGTTTGTATTTTTAGCCATTGAAATTTACTTTAGATTGGCGAATATTCTTCTAAGAATCTCATTAGAATCTTATATGACATTCCTCTAAGTTGAAGTTGGCATCAAAAGGTTGAAACGACAAGTAACTTTAACTGTTAACAGAATAGCACCCCAAGTAGCTGGCTAGTAGCATGAAAACTAGCCAAGTGTGATTCAGGTTTAAGTTTGGTATTCCTGAAGAAGCTGTGAATTTTCAAGGGTAGAAATGGAAAAGCAAATTTTTTGGTATACTCTGGGTTCTGGAACATTCATTTATAGAGGGCTGTTTTTGTTTTTTTGGTTGATGGGAGAGTTTCCTACAACCCCGGTGGATAAATGAGGCCTTGGTTCACATTGTTATTGCTGTATAAATAGTTTGAAAATTAATTTCCATTTGTAATTTTTCCACTTCCAAAACTCAACCAACTGGGAATGTGTACCCCCTTACCACCAGTTGCGCCACTGGTAACAAGTGAAATCAAAAATCCAGTCACAGTCGATTTTACTGGCTGTGCAAAAAGCAGTCATTGAAAATTTTGTTTAATTTTCTAATGAAATTAACGTTAAGAAATTTATAATAATTTCAAAACCAAAAATATTACCAATAATTACCTTCTATTAAATAAAAACATTAATTTGCTTAACCAAGAATCAGTAGATTTTCTTTGAAAACCCACTTGAAAATCATACTGGATAGCCAACTTTTTCTCATTATTTCTTCATTTCTACAATTCATATCACCGATATTAGAAATAAAGAAACACATCCACATTTTTTTATTTTTTAGCTAAAATTTTTTTTGGTATTTTTGAAAATTTAGGGGGAAATTACCCCCTGACCCATGCTAGCTACGCACTTGTTTCGCCTTGTTGAACTGTGAAAATCCACTCGAATTAGCTCCTCTTCATTTTTAACTGGAGTTTAAAGAATAAAAAATAACTTAGATGGAGAAGAAAAATCTAACACACAGAGGTTGATCCAATGCTACATCTTAAAAAACTGAAAAATATAATTACCAAATGGGTAGGGAGAGTATTGTCATGTAAGAGGAAAAAATTGTAAGTGACAAACTGAGTGACCCAAAATTCTATTAATTAGATGATTCATGACACCTTTGTAAAGTAGGTCATATGCATTGAGTGTACAACACTCTAGCACAAGTTGTTTTTGCACAACTGGTATATTACCTACTCATTAAAAAAAAAATCAAGTATCAACATTGCTTTGAATTTTTTTGGTCTAAGTTAATTTTCAATAACCACTGGCGCTTTATCTCATTATCATAGGAAAACATTAACGATCTTAATAAGTAGTGGCTTTCAGGGGGAAATTTTAGCTTACAAACAGAACATGTTTTTATCAAAGTGTAAATGTATTTTTGACTGGGTTGTTCATTTCTTTGAAAAATATTGTCGCACTCCTTTTCTTCCGAATGTCAGAGTCTTCTTAGTTAACTCAACAAAAAATTTTCCAGGAGCTTAAAATTCAAATTAATTTTATGATATCTGAAGCAAAGAAAAAGAATTTGCCATTCATTCTATCTTCTCGTTGAAGCACCTGAGTTGAATAAAACAAAATTTTAGTAGATATAATGTACAGAAGTCTGTATATTTTTAATTTTTGAGAATTAAAAGCCATGAGATTCCATTCAAGAGTTGAAACTTCTCTCTGTAGAAAATTGTCTCTATATTGTGGTATGCGACTCTGGGTGGCAGAATCCAGCCCAATACAAACCTAACATAATTTCCCATACATAAAAACACACTCAATTAAGTGTTCCGAGAACATCTCCACCAACAGAATTTGGTGAAGATGCGAGTTAAGGCCCAAGACCTTCTCAGCTATCCAGGTGATCGTTTGAACTGCTTTATACCATGCAACAGGGAAAAAAAAAGGGAATCGAAAATTAATTAATTACCTCATAGCTGATTTTCCAAGAAGCCGTCTTTTAGAAAAGATTGGCCTGAATTAACCCAGTTAATTTCCTCGAGTGGGCCCGATGCTCGCAAATATAAATTAAACCATAATAAAAAAGAAAAATATTGTATTAAAAATTTAAAGTCTTATAAAAAAAATGTAGACGAAAAAATATTTGACCTGTAATGGTCGGTGACAAAACGAAGGATGATTTCATGTAT
The DNA here is from genome assembly GCA_011428145.1 of Ericerus pela. NCBI lineage: Eukaryota > Metazoa > Arthropoda > Insecta > Hemiptera > Coccidae > Ericerus > Ericerus pela. The sequence goes on along the minus strand of WOFM01000417.1, from coordinate 553,625 downwards.
GAAATTTACAATATTACAAGGTACCAGAAATAACATAATTTTAGAAGAAAAAGGTGAGGGAATTTCCGACAACCGAGGTTGTATTATATTTACCACCACTAAAAATAAGATGGTGGTGCAAAAGATCAAAAAAGTTAAAAGAGAGGGAAACGTTTAGGCTACGTAGCTAGGCTAAGAGTTTAGCCTGGCTAAAGACGCTCACGGCGTTTAAAGTGCGTGTGTTTTTATTTTATTATTTAATTTATTTTATTATTGGGGAAAATACGAAAAATGTTAATTTGTTTTTTAAGGGATGGTCGCATCCTACAATATGACTTCGTTGATATTTTGCTTCAAAAAATTCACAGTGAAAAAATTATCCGCCTACCTGCCTATCTATTTTAAATTCGAATTTCCAATATACGAATTGATTATCGATGGCTTACCGCTGCGGTCATTTCTGTGAATGAGTAAAAGTAACAGAATCTTGAACCGGTTTGGAATTACATATTCTCAATTTGTTATTAGCATTTGTAGAATTCTAAATTTTTACGAAATATTATTGAGAGAGTAAATCCACATCATCACGGCCCGTTGGTCTAGGGGCATGATTCCTGCTTTGGGTGCAGGAGGTCCCGGGTTCAAATCCCGGACGGGCCCGTATGTTTTTTTGAATTTCTAAAAAAATTTTTTTTAAATACGTTTAAGTCTTACTGAAAAGAAAGTTGATGTTGGCCAGCCTATTTTATTTATTTTTTCTCGAAGTTACGAACTTTTACTATATGACTGTTGAAATTTTCATTTCCTTTGATATTTATAAATGCAGCATTTGACAAGTGAAATATTGAAAGTTATTAGTTCCCTCACCAATTTTCAGAAAAATCAGATTTAGTTGTTTGAAATATTTTTTTAGTCCATACTCCAACAAATTTTGGATTTTTTTGCCTAAATAGTTTTTTTTTTTCTCCAACTAGTTTATAAAACAAGCGATATTTAATGATAGCTGTGAAGTTGTCAGCATGAGCTGTAAACGAGTGCCATAATTGCACGAGTTAAATATCGCAAGTGTATAAACAAGTTGTGTACGATATTTTTTGCCGCGAATTATACAAAAAAGAACTTACTTCAGCCGAAGTAATTAAGTTTGTGGCAACCTGTTGCTCGGAACGGAGAAATTTTTTGAAATCAATTTTTCTTTTGTAGGTATGTCTTCTTGTTTGTAATGGAAAAAATATGACTGAAACATGTTTGGGTGGTCCTCTTAATAAGTGATAAAAATGCTTCACTTACCTACACCCTGTGCTTTCGCCATAATGGGCTACAATATGCGACTATTTTTTAAATTTTTTTTTTTAATTTCTCTCGATTGCTAAATGACATACTGTAACGTATATTTTCGTCGATTTTTAGAAATGACGAACATATTCGTCCACACATTTTCAAACACGAAAAACGTAGATATTTATCAACAATAATCATCCTATAACTCTTTATAAACAACCACTATATTACCCTTATTAAATGTTACAAATATAGATATACCTTCTGTGTATTCATGACCTAGTTGTGCCTGTCCCTCGAGTACTCGACGAGTCAGCACAACCCTATAATAACAACACCCTACCTCACTTTACCTATCCGACACGTACGTTTTCATACCCTGAACGAGTATATAATCCCTCGATTCAGTGGAAAAAGACACAGTTCCTCGACAGCTACTTCTAAGTACCTGGAACCTCTCTAGTAGAAGTCTCTAGTGAACAGATAGTCTTGCTTGTTGAATTGTGATTGTATATGTAATAATATTAACGTATGTGTATGTACTGGGATGTACAAATTATTATTTTATTAAATGTGTAAACTCACTCATGTGTTATAAAATATTATTGAGTCTCTAACAAATGTTAAGGTCCATTATAGTTTGTGGATGATAAACTTGAATTTATTTCAGAAGTATTACTGCTTTTAAAGTACGTGATATTTCGTGTATGGTGTAACACTGAAACTGGTTCTAACTAGGTACATTACCACCTCTTTTGGCCGTTACACATACCATATAAGTAATTCTATGTAAAAATAATGTACGTAAAATTTGATACGAAAGAGTTTCTAAACACATTATTTTCATAACTATCATAGGGGTTGAGTTATACAGGGTGATGAAAAAGTACTGTGTAAGTATGTTTTTAAAAATTTTAATAACGTACATTAGTTTCTTAATGTGAAATTGAAAATTAATATCTAGTTAATAGTTTTTCATTATTTCTCTGTTGGTACATTTCTGTAACTGGAGACATGTATGCGGAGACATAAAATATGATTAAGAGAACTACCGACTACATATTGATAGGAAATATTAGTATGCTAATTTTATTGAGGTGAGTTCTGATCACTTTACACGGAAAAGATAAGCACGGACTTCCATCTTAGAAAAAGATTTATTATCGACGTTAGTACAACGACTGACAAGCGGAGAACATTCACCGTCGAGCAGTGGTGGAAAGAATATTATGTTGGCGATCAGTGTCGCCACATGTAAAACAAATAAATGTAATAACATGTTACATACAGTGTTAGTCAATGTAAAGTTATGTGTTCGTGAGGGAGTGAGGGAATCGTATCCCAACACCCCCCTGCAATTCAAAATGGACAAACGAACCCATAAGTAAAAAATGTGTCACACAATGTATGTATTTAAAAATAAAAATAAAAACTAAAATAAGCAATAGCAGTCAGTTATTACATATAAATGTCATATAAAATTTCTATATATATAAAATGGTAAAAATATTAGGTATGTCGTTGACTAGTATCATGATGTACAATTAAAATGTGTGTGGATTTATATATCAATTTTTTATCTTAAATATATCGTGTAATTATTAACATGAGGTATACATTTAACCTTCTGTTATAGTGTCACGTCTTATAAATATTGTGTGATTTTGATTTAAAAATATTTAAAGGCAGGTTGAAGAGATCAATATCTCCTCATCGTCAGCTGTGGAGAGATAATATCATTATGTATATGTCCTTATAATTAGTTGTGTGGGGTTTAGGTAAATATGCTATTGTGGGAATCAATTGTATTTGTTGGGGAATGCTGATGCCAGTAAGAGTGGCAGAGCAGCGACGGGGAACCTATTGAATATTGTGATGTGAATTGTGAAACAAAATGTGGACCGCTTGGTTTACGACAGGCGCTAAAAGACCGACGCCCATCCACAGTCCAAAACCAAATATCAAAAATTTTGAGGGTTATGTCAATTAAGACTATTGGCCAAAAAGTTGACTTGTTCAGAGGATTCTCATAATGATATTTTGGAATGTTTTCCGATCAAGTGCTTTAGTTAATATATCAGCAACTTGATCAGGTGACCTAATATCATTGAAACTTATTAATTTTTGTTGGAAAGCTTCCAACAGTGCGTAACATTTGATCGCAAGGGACCTGGAGCGTTTCTGGCCTCCCCCAGATGCAATACGGGACGCAGATATATTGTCCTCGTAGACTTGCACTGGGTCAGTTACAGAGAAAACACTCTCAGTAAGTCTCTAGATCACATATATATCATCTAGTGCATCATTCAATGCAATTAACTTGGCTGCAGTTGACGAAGTTGCAACCGTGTTTTGCCGGTGAACGGCCAAATTTAACAAATCTCCGTTAACGAATATCATGAAGCCAGTTGTGGAGTTCCCTTTCTCCAGGTTATTTATATCAATGGATGAATCGTCTACGTCGGGTGCATAGGACGCATCGACAAAAGCTTTAATTTGTGTTTGGTTAGAGTGGAAGACCAGAGAGAAGTCCCTTGTAGTTTTAAGGTACCTAATAATATGGCGGACGTAATTTTTTATTTCATTACTGGAGGATGCCTGAAAACGTTACAAATAATTGACGGCGAAGGCAATATCCGGGTGGGTCAGTCTTGCCACATATAGCAGATTCCCAATCATAACCCTATATTCGGTATCATCTAATCCATTTTTTGGCTTATTTATCTTAAGTCCCGTCTCCATGGGTGTGGAAGATGGATTACATTCCGTCATTCCAAATTTCCAGAGAATCTTATCAATATATCTATTTTGTGTTAGTATAATTTGTTTTCTAGGGATATCTCAACTTATTTCAAAACCTAAGAAGAAAGTTGGATTATATTCTATTTTTAATGTGAAATTTTTATTGAAAATATTTATTAAGTCTTGTGTCCACTCGTTGTGGTTACTAGCCAACAACATGTCATCCACATAGACTATTAGGAGTGCCATTGCACCAATATTATCTTGTTTTATATATAAGCATCTATCTATCTTTGATTGGATGAATCCAGCTTGAATTATTGTTGAATTCAACAAGTCGTACCAACTCTTGGAAGACATTTTCAGTCCATATATTGACTTTTTTAATCTCAAGCAATTGTTTTTGCCTAGTAGGCATCCCTTAGGGTTTGATATAAATATAGGGTATTTTATTTGCGAATTAAGGAAAGCCGTTTTTATATCAAATTGTGTTATATTTAGACCATATTTGTTTGTGATGGATAATATCCATCTTATCAGCCAATATTGGATTACCGGGGCATATGTTTCAGTTAGAGAATAGTGAGTAAGATCTTTAAAACCCCTTGCAACCAACCTAGCCTTTGGTATGTGAACGCCTTGGTTGTTGGGTTTTGTGGTGAAACACCACTTGGTATCTACTAACCTCACATTTTTCTCCTTTGGGACGACTTCCCACACACCCATATCAGATAATGACTTCAGCTCGTCTGTAATGGCTTGTTGCCATTCTTCCTTAAAAGGGTTGTTTTCGACATCCTCCCATTTTTGAGGGATGTGGTCCTCAATGTAATTTTTATATCTTGATTTAAATAAGTTTAAAATTACAGGGGTTTCTATTATATTATTATTATCCTGTATTTTTTCATTATTATTATTTATATTATCTATTTGTTTTATGTTTCTCATTTCATCAAATCTGACATCGCATGTAACATGCGATTTGTCTATTAATGGGTCCCTTATACAGTACCCACTGTTGGTATACCCTACAAAAATTCCTTTATCGGATCTTTGGGTTAATTTCGGGTGTTCACTATTGGCTTTTTTTCTTTTATTTTTTGTGGCTTGTTGCTGACGGACCTCTATGAAAATATGCCTATGAGCGAGAGACCCAAAAACTCTCATGTTAGATAAGTCCGGCTTTATGCTGTAAAACATCTCAAAGGGGGTCTTGTGGTCCTTGTTGGCCCTAGTTGGGCTTCTGTTTATAACATAAACAGCCATCAGAACAGCCAATGACCAGAAACTGAAATCCAAATTGGAGTCAAACAACATAGCCCTTGTCCTTGCCATGATCGTTTGATTCTGCCTTTCAGCTATCGCATTCAACTCTGGTGAATACGGAACGACAGGCTCGAGGTTTACGCCATTGTCCTCACAAAATGTTTTCATATTCGAGTCAAGATATTCCCTAGCATTGTCACATCTTAAAGTGGCTATCGGGTGATCCGGGAATTTCGATTTTAATTTCATGTATAGTTTTTTAAACTCCTCAAAAACCATTGATTTTTTTTCAATAGTGGAGATAAAGGTATATTTTGTGGCATGGTCCACAAATATCAAAATGTACTTTTCACCATATATGCCTGGTGAAAAGGGGCCCATTGTATCCGATGAAACGAGTTCGAGTTTTCTTTCCGGTCTAGTGCGAGTTCCACTGTGTCCTAATCTTCTAGAATTCCCTTTCACACATATCTCACGCAGACTGAATTTGTCATCACGAAACGTAATTCCATTCGGAATGCCTCTTGAGACCTTTGTCAAAAATTTTAAATTTTTTCCTGATAAGTGTCCCAGTCTCCTAGGCCATATCATTTTTTTATCTATCTTTAATTTTTCTATATTCTCGTTGATTTCTTGATCATCGTTTATTATATCATTATTATTTATTATATTGTTGTTAGTGTTTATACCTACATCCTCATTCATTTCGCTACCACCTTCATTTATTTCATTATTTTGTGGGTTATTACTATCATGTTCGTCATTAGAGTTTATTATAATATTATTATCTACATTATTATTAATTGTGTTTTCTTGTGTATTATTATTGATATTCTCTCCATTCTCTTCATTTTCCTCCTGACTTTCCTCAAGAATTTCCTCCTCTACTTCATATTCCATCCATTCATCTTGGGAATTTATATTGGGCATACATGCCAATTTATTTGATTCGTTATTATAAGGACATATTTTATTTAAGTCGTCTCCATTTTCTATAATATTAACAGTGGACTCCGGTACAATTTTGTACTTCACCATGTATACGCCTCTTATTTTCGGGGCTGAAAAAATTACCTCGTCCGTTCCCCGGACGTATATGTGCGCCGCAGAGAAATTTTGGTCTATGCCGAGCGCCCTATTTTCTGTTATTTTAATCCCTGACATTAGGTCTACGTTTAGGGATGGTACATAATATACGTTTTTTAATCTTATCACTGTTTGATTTCTCTCTGAATTTTCCACCCTGATGAACATAGTTCCTATATGTGTGGCAATAAGTAGAGTATCTTGGATGGCACATTCTAACTCGATAGGCTTTTCCAGCATTATGGGGTTAGATAGTTTTGACAAATCTGATATAACGTGAGCAACAGCTCCACCATCTACCATTATTCTTTTAGTAAGAGGGACATAATCTGAATCTGACTCTTGCTTCATGTCTTTAGATGTGATTAAGTTTATTAATTTATTATTATCTGTGTTTTTGTTTGGCTCATGACCCTTATACCTGATCATCATTGACCACTGAACATCATTTTCTTTTTTATTTTTATTATTATTGCTTGGATTGTTTCGTCCGTATCTTGTATTTTGTGCAGGACCATCTAATTTATCTTGGGGTTTTACACCCTCTTTATTTGACGGACATACTTTAGCTATGTGCCCTTTGCCATGGCACTTGAAACATACTAAGTTATTCGAATTTAGCAAATTATTTTGATTTTGATTATTATTATTATATTTTCTATTTTCATAATTATTATTATTATTTTGAGACATTTCTGACTTTTGATTATTATTATATGTCATTTTCTCCTGATCTACATTTTGACTATAGTTTTGATTTCTATTTGTGTTATTATATCTATTGTAATTTCCTCCATATTGAAATCTCTGATTTTTATTATTTTGGTTGAAATTACGAAATTTATTATTATAATATCTTGACTTTTTCTCATCATATAACCTATCTGATCTTTCAATCAACGTGGCATGGAGTGTTTCGATCGTTTTTTGATCCTGACTTAAGGTATTGAACTCCAGCCTTGTCATGTCATAGTCCATGTTCAGTGATATTAGGAGTTGTTCTATCTCCTCCTGTTTGTCTAAATTTTTACCACAGTCCCTTATTTTTTTGGCTGATCTAGAAAACACATCTAAATAACTTCTCATATTGCCATCACTGTTAAATTTTAATCTCTGAAAGGCCTGCTTCGCATTAATATATGTAACTTGCATGCAGCTTTTGTACCTTTCATCTAAGACTTTTAAAATTTGATTTATTGTTTTTAAATCTTTTACTCTTTCGATTAGTTCGTTGTTTAATCCCTGATAAATTAGAGCCTTTCCTTTTTCTTGATTACGGAAATATGCCATCCTACTAGCTGAACTAGTATTGCCAGATTCAGGGTTTAAAAAATTATTTAGTTCCAGTCCCAAAAATAACACTTCGGTCTCAACATCGTGCATAATCGGGTATAATCCCTCTGCGTAGAGTGTTGAGACCATCGTGGTCCTCCAGGCATCATAATTCCTCCCATCGAATACCTTTTTTGTGTCAAATCGTGACATTTTATTATTAAATTTAGGGTGTTCGGGAATTTAGATCCTACCTCAGAAAAATGAGAACTTAAATCTAGGGGGTAACACGGTCTCAACCACACAATAATGCACAACACGGTCCTAGCCGCTCGATAGGGAATGCAAGTTAAATATATTATACTATAATATTCAATAATTAATTAATATTCTAAATTAAATCTCACAAAATATGTGTTGCCGACGATGAGGTGATCTCTCCGCTGTTGTTTCTACTTCTTGAGCAATCAAATTACTCTGACTTTATCGCCAAAAATGTTCGAAATTGAATTAATCAAAGTCTTAAGTCTTGTTTCAGAACACAGATGATTCTGTTAAACACGTTAAAATTCGAATTAATACATAGTGCAAAATTATTTAACAAAATATGAAAGAGATTACTGCTGAAAAGAAAATAATCTATCAGTTTTCATCAATTGAATCGATCTTTTATTGTATGTGAACAGGAAAAAATCTGTCACTAATGTCAATGTTCATCAATGTAGGTTTTCTATTGTTGGATTCGATGAAGCTCGTCCAACAAAGATTTCCTTTTTCTACAATTCTCGACCAACAAGATAAAGTTTGAAGGCTATTAATATCACCTTTCAAGTTTCAACTTTACTTGGAATTTGGTTGAGAATTTACATGAAAATATATTAAAAATTTAACTTTATTTTACTGAAGTTTTGATTTTTTCTAATTAATTTTGAGCAAAATCACACGAATTACTGGTTAATTAATCTAAACTTTTTACTTATCTTTAATTTTTCCGTTCTTTTTTCGTATTTTTTCGATGTTTTTCTTCTGCTATCTTGCCCAGATGACACCAAACTCCAACGATTTTACTCTGCAACTTTTGAATTTTCAATTTTCTTCCACTGTTTCACTCCCTGGAACACAGCATGAACAATTGCCAACCGTTTTTGATTGTATGCACTGGTCTACCAAACCACAAAATCCTCTCGTATCTTATCTGCTTTCTCCAGACTTTCGACTTTGACGTTTTCACAGGCGCCCAAGAATTTACCGTTGTTTTCATTAAATTTCACTTTTATTTTATTGATTTACTTGAATTAAAACTTTTAACTTTTTCAGGATAGTTACTTTAATCACTGAATCAAACTTTTCGTTCCCGAATTTTTCACTTTTCCTACCACTTTGCGTGGAGGTATCACACGGCACTAAGCCTTTTCACTTTGCGTGAAACACGAACTTTTAATTTTTAACAAATTACACGATTATCACATTTTAATTACCGCACTTATTTTCCTGATCCGCAGCTCTACTAACATATTGAGGTGAGTTCTGATCACTTTACATGGAAAAGATAAGCACGGACTTCCATCTTAGAAAAAGATTTATTATCGACGTTAGTACAATGACTGACGAGCGGAGAACATTCTCCGTCGAGCAGTGGCGGAAAGAATATTATGTTGGCGATCAGTGTCGCCACATGTAAAACGAATAAATGTAATAACATGTTACATACAGTGTTAGTCAATGTAAAGTTATGTGTTTGTGAGGGACAAATTTCTGTGGCCATCTTCATCTCGTTTACCTTCATTTTCAGCTTTCGGATAAGAACTTTATGTAGATTATTAGAATTCTGAAAAAATTATCTTCTTGACCACCCTGTAATATGTCAGTTATGATGGTAATGAAAAAATAAGTAGAAATTATTTGTTTCAAATTTTATTTACATTAACTTTGTACTGGTGTTTTTTTATTATAGATTGCTTAAACTATTGAAGAAAATTGAAAAAACTAAAAATAGTCATACCTTGTAGCTGCAACCCCCCTTCACAGAGGAAACACAAGATATGGTGGCGGAGCATTTTTATGATTTGTTATTGAGAAGCCTGCTTCAAACCTTTCCTTTGAATTTTCCCCCTCAAAAAAAACATTTTCAGTTAAGTCACTGAAAATGAAATAATGTTGTTTATTGAAAAATAAGTTTCTCGCACATGAATATTTAGTCTGTGGACGCCTTTAATTTTTTTGCCTTCATTTCCACTCCTCCATCCATTTTTTTTTTTTAATATTAGACTTCGCTCTTCTTTTTTCCTTACTACTTGAAAAAACAGAAAGTACAGCCATATTACTGAAAAAATGTGTTATTTAGCCAAAAATCGGTTTCACGTACATGAATCTTCAGTCTATGGGCACTTTTACTTTTTCCGCCCTTATTTTCATTCCTTCAGCAATTTTTTTAATTTTTAAATTGGATTGTATTCACCTACGCTGGAAACCCTTCGGAATGAGAGATCTGTGTCATTGAAATTGGTCCAGTAGTTCTGGAGTAAAAAGAAGTTGCTACAAGAAAAGTACATGCCTATTATATATATGTAAGAATATGTATTCACATTTTTAAAATAACCACAGTTTCTGTCTGTGTTTCGCACTCGCTGATATAGTGAGTTGCAGAGATCTCTCATATATATATTAGATTTGTATTATGTTCATCTATTGATGGATTCTAAGTATGGAAAGATGAAAGATGTGTCTACATGATTCTTCATTATTTTCTAAAGAGCTTACAAATCCATCAATACATGCCAAGCTAGTGGGATGATCTTGAGGAAGACGGAATGCTAATTAGTAAACGATCAGCTCAGTTCTTTCCCTAGTGTGGCTCCCCCTCGAAGAATGGGGATGTAAGAATATGTATTCACATTCTTAAAATAACCACAGTTACTGTCTGTGTTTCGCACTCGCTGATATAGTGAGTTGCAGAGATCTCTCATATATATATTAGATTTGTATTATATTCATCTATTGATGGATTTTAAGTATGGAAAGATGAAAGATGTGTCTACATGATTCTTCATTATTTTCTAAAGAGCTTACAAATCCATCAATACATGCCAAGCTAGTGGGATGATCTTGAGGAAGACGGAATGCTAATTAGTAAATGATCAGCTCAGTTCTTTCCCTAGTGCGGCTCCCCCTCAAAGAATGGGGATGTAAGAATATGTATTCACATTCTTAAAATAACCACAGTTTCTGTCTATGTTTCGCACTCGCTGATATAGTGAGTTGCAGAGATCTCTCATATATATATTAGATTTGTATTATGTTCATCTATTGATGGATTCTAAGTATGGAAAGATGAAAGATGTGTCTACATGATTCTTCATTATTTTCTAAAGAGCTTACATATATATAGATTTTAAGTAGGTATACAATAGATTTGTAGATTTATTTTATCTGGTAGAAATCACATGCATTGAAGTTTGTATCAGTCAGAAATTTTGCAATATCAAGAAGATCTGATGAAGTTCTAGTGTTTACTTCGTATTCGTTGAAAATGATCTGCTCATTATTTTAATTTGACTAGCAAGTTACGTGACTGTGAATAAATCATTACTTGATTTTGTTTTGAAGAATGTAGCTTTTTTTTAACTTCGTCAAATTGTCCGGTTGGTTTGTAGTACCTCCCCTGCCCCTCGACAAAAATTAATTCCTGCTTACCTCTGTTCCACCCAGTGGCAGATCTCCGTATCCCCCCAAAATGCCAAAAAATGAAAAAATTCGAAGGAAGAAAAGAAATTAAGACCACAGAATCCGTGTAAAAACTATAAAAAATTTGCTGAAGAGCAAAAAAAAAAAAAAAACGATGCTTTACAGCCGTCATGCTGCCACCTTTTCTGCGTTATTTATTGACGAATTATTTTTTAGTCTTTGAACATTTGGAAAACAACAACTTATTTCAGCCCTAGGATTTATTCAAGTTTTATCATTCTAAAGTGAATTATTTATTCGTAAAAATAGCCTATATACGTCTACGAATGGTTTATTTTTCGATATGCTCTCCATATTCCATGTACATCACCTCGACATTCCACGAAAAAGATGACGTCAACCTTATAACTATCAATATGAGGTATAGGTATAACCTACATAGATTTTGAAAACTGTTTACGTCATCGTTAAGCAAAGGATTTGTTCTGAATCTTTCGTATGAAGAAGCAATTAGCCATTCATTCGAATAACGTTCTCACACTCTCTACGCCCTGCCGAGCTCATCAGTGTATCGTATTTTAGGAGCTTGTTATGGAAAAAAAAATAAATGACCAAAACAAAAACTGCCAAAAAAGTCGACCCTTTCTCTCCATTTAACGAGTGTCGATTTTTTTTCTTTTGTTTTTCATGTTTTTCATGCACAATTCATTAAGTATAATTTTTTCTCTGTTTTCATCTTCATCCACCTTCACCGCATCATCCGCCTCCCGTCACGTTTTCTTCTCACCACACCATCATTATCATTTTTATCCATTTTTTTTGTTTTGTATTTGTTTGTTTCTTATCTCTGTAGAAGCAAAATACGCTATTAATGTGCGCCGCCAAAAATAATCGTCTAGATGTTGTGAATTTTATTTTGGACAATTTGGACGGCGTAGATCTGAATGCTGTGGACGTCGACCATCAAACGGCACTTCACCACGCCGCCGTCGGTGGCCATCTTGAAATTGTCGAAAAATTGGTACATCTCGGCGCCATACCCACAGTCGTGGATAAGGTAGGTAATTTTATTTATTCTTTGGAAGACGATGACCTTTTTCTCTGCTAACTTTCGTTTTATTTTTCATGTTATTTTTTTTTTTTTTTTCCACATTTTGGAAAAATGTTACGATGTTTAGCAGAACTTCTATAGGTTCGTACTTTTTTTTTTTGGTGTTTGTGTTTTACTCCCTTACATATTGCAGATACTTGTATATTCTATATGTTGTCTTTCAAGACGTTACTTAAGTAAATTAAATTATCCAGTGTGCTGTGAGGAAGAATATACATATATACAATTATATGTGATGAAGTCAGCCTACATTCATAGTAGACAGTAGCTTACGATGTAAGTTAAGATGTTTTAGGGAGGTGATGATGGAAACATGTTGTTTTTGATGTTGTCGTTGCTAAAATGCGCCTAATATGATTGAACAGTGTTAAGAAGCAATGACATATAAGCGAGGGGAGCCGATACGCCATTGTATTTGAAAATTGGCGACAACGTATGGTTGTGAATTTTTATACAATTTTGTTATTTCCACCCTCATTGCTGTGTAAGCCTTCCGTTATTCTGTTTTTTCATAAATAAATCAGATTTCTTCCATAGTACCAGATATAGAATTATTTCATTTCTGGGTGACTAAAGATATAATAAATATGAAAAAATAGAATGAGAGTGGTTCATGTACGGAGTACCACAAAATTTAGGTTTCCTTAGAAGAAAGATTTTGGTTTATAGTGCAAATCGTATTAGTTTCCAGTTTTCAGAAAAATGTAATATTCGTTGTGGCCAATACTGCTTCCCAAGACATTGAATGTTGAAGTCCATAATACCATCTGCCTATCCCGACGACTGGTTAAAAACCACGTTGCTAAGTGCAAAAAAGTAATAAAAATAGTTATTTATGATACTAGTGTAAAAAGTATCAATCACCAGCTAATTACATGCATGTCACATTATTTCTTTCTACACCCTCCCCCACACTAAAAAAATGAAAAAAAAATCTTTAGAACTAAATAATTAATAATTCTTCTTTTTTTTCAACTAAAAATCCGTGCACCCCTCTCGACCTCTCCCCTTCAACCACATGAAAAATAAGTAAAAAAAAATGTTGGAACTTAATAATTAACTTAATTATTTTAATATAGAAAAAATGAAAAACTGAGAAAGTTGTCAAGTTGTGCAAGAAAGTGATCGAGCTGTGTAAGGAAGAAATTATGCGGTGCAAGCAAGTCAGCTCTACAGTGCGCATGCGCCCAGAAATATTTTTTCGTGTCGTATTGAAATTCGTTTCTTCTTGTTAAGTGGAGAGGCATAAAAAAAATTTTTTTCGTATGGAATTAGAATTTAAAATGATAAACCTTTGATCAATTTTGCAATTTTACAAGTTCACGGACAGTATGTTTTTGTTTCAAATTTCTTACTGGGAAAAATGGTAATTATTACATACGCACTGTTGCCATATGCTTAGTTTAGTCAAATGAATATCAAAATGCATGGAAAAAAAAGATAGACAAATTTAACTGGTATAGCGTTGTTGATTTGGTCTCCTAGGTTAACATACTAAAAGTTGCACCTTCTGAACTTCTTGAAATCTTTGGGAGGGGGTGTTTAACCCTCAAATTTTGATTTTTTTCGTTTTTCTCCCAAATTTTGATTAGGTGATAGAAATAGCTCAGTAAAAAGTTGTTCAGTCTAAAATTTCCAAAAAAAAAACGATTCTATACATTTGCTGCCCCCTTCTCCAGAGAGTCTTGAAAACAACCATTCTTGAGTGAATATTTTTAATAGAATGTGAAATATATATCATAATTATCGTACTATTTTGGTAATTAGCGAACCCAATACATAAGTATTTGCTACCCATCCACTTCCATTATAATCTCCTCCACTTTCTCAGATAAGTTATTCTCATGAAGCAAGGGTATCTGAGAGAACGAATATATATATAGAATGTATATATATACGCTCATCTCCCCTGGAAATTAGGGTGGTGAATAATGATGAGTTGCTTATTTTTGTTACTAACAAACTAGTAGGTATCCAATTCTTTATTTATTTGTTTGCAGACTGGAAGCAGTCCTCTGCACTGTGCATGCGCCAAAGGTCACGTGGAAGTAACGTATTTCCTCATCCATCATGGGGCAGAGATTTTTGTGCAAGATGAAAGTGGTAATACTCCTTTACATATCGCTGTGGAAAATCGCCAATTACATATCGTCCAGTTACTGCTCGAGTGTGGAAATCCTACAGATTTAAAAAATGGTGTAAGTATTTTGTTTTTATTCTGTTTATTTTTAGGATCGTAATATTTTTTTTATATTTTGCGGTCTTGAACTTAGAAGCTTTTTATCAGTCAATCCTCTACCATGATTTATGAATTATTTGTAACAATTTTTTCCCCCTTATAGCCTGTAGTTTCAAATTTACTCTTGATGAACATTACTAATCGAATAGGGGCCACAAGATAGACGTGGAAATGTTTAATAGTGGTTCCCCTTGTGAAAAAACTAGAAAAAAAAAAAACTAAAAAGAAAAAGAAAACACCCAACAAAAGATACATCTTTGCTGGGTAGTGTATTGAGTTCAAATGAAGGGGTCGTATACGAAACGTGCTTAATATAGATGTCTCGATGCTTCAGGAAATAATTTTAGTAATCATACGCGCATGTTATTAATCTTGTCATTTTTTGTGAATAAAGATATATTAAGCTGTTGTTTTGGGGCCAACAACTAAATAAAAAAATTTTCTTACAGTACAATTGTATAGTAAAATGAATCAAAAATATTGACGATCATTTATTCAGTAGTGTATGTTCCTTTATAATATTTATTATGGGGTTGCCTTTGATTCATCATAAAATCATAAAGACTAGTACGTACCTATGTGTGTGTAGTTTTTTCAAATCTCTACTTATTTTTTCACATTATAAGAACATTGTTATAAAATCCTGATGTATCATTGTCTAGAATAGTTCAAACTTCCCACCTAAAAAATCCTGGAATATTAGAAACGATGTTCGTGGAATTGTTTTTTTTCTTTTTTTACTATTCATTTAAAGATGACAGGAATTTGCTTTAAACGTGTATGAAATGTAGAACAGTCAGGTAATAGTTATTTATTGTGGAATTCACCTCCTGAAAAAAGTAAGTAAGGATTAACTAATGATTTTCGAGGTAAGTAGTTAATTTTTTGTTTTCGGTAAACTGATTTAAATATTTTTGTTGCGAGTGGCAAACGAAATTATTTGAGGGTCCTCCATGCGTCCTTCAGACGGTAGGCCTGTATATTCAAAAAACTAAAACAGAACTTCCAACGTCTACATTACTTTCAGCTATTTACAAACCATCAAAGTATTATTCATCCTGCTGCTGTAGAATTTCCAAAAATTCACGACCAAGGATTACACTTGGTGAGAAGTGGGAGCCTAGAAAGAATGAAAGGATGATTAATCATAATATTTCATCCCGAGATTATCGTCATTATTCTCAAGTCTGTGTTGAGGTGTAAGTGTATAGCTCAGATATTTTAATTAGGTAAACTAGCGCACCAAAGTACGTCGTTAACTGTTTGAATGAAAGGTACACAAAATTTTCGAATTGAGGCGAAAAAACAAAAACGTGTCGTCTTCCAAGAGAGCTAAAAACGGTGAGAGAGGCGAAAAAAAATAAAGAAAAAAAGTGGACGAATAATAACGAGCTACTTGACTCTCGTGGGAAAAGAAAATTGAAAATAGTATATCAAAGCGGGTATATATTGTGGTCGTGTCCCAAATTGCCTTGGGGAAAAAAAAAAGGAAAGAAAAAAACATGGCTCGTGAAGGGGGAATTTTCGTCATTTTGTTTAATCAGTGAATGGGAGAGAAAGTGGAAATATATATGTATAGTATTCCAATCAAATTAAAAGGCAATATTTTTCCGGTCGCAGACGAAACGTTTATTTTCGTGACTATGAAAGCTAATGTGGGTAGAGGAGAGAAAAAAAAAAAAGCCAGAAAAAAAAAGAAAAAAACAGAAGTTAAACAAAACACGTTAGCATTCCATTCATACGGTGAATGGCCCATGGCTGACATTTTTATACGACCTTTTCTTTGGTGAAAATTGGGTCGATTTTGGTTGAACTTCTTCGCCGTGAATGCTGCCGCTCCAATCATTCAACGCCTAACTTTTGCAAAACTTTCACGACTGTTTTTCCATATTTATGACGTGTCACCGAAATTAAAATGGTAAATCGTGCCCGTCCGTGTGTAGAAAAAAGGCGGAAAAGGTTTCGCAAATTTGTAGAATGTACATTTAGTTTTAGCGGGGCTAACTCCTGCTGTGCTGCACATGAGCGGTGTGATGGCACGTGAATAACGTGTCGTATCCCATACTATCCATATTCGTGGCTAAACGTGGACAACGAACAACGCTATTAACGACTTTCTATGGATTGTGTATCACGTTTTTCCGCTTAATTTATTACGTGTCTCCGTTTTAATTGAATGTGATATTCGCAAAATTGCGTTAAAAGTTTTCATTCGTTGGATACAATGTTGCGATACTGACGGAGACACTTTCCGTTCCGTTTTTAATTCGCGGTGGTCCTAATGCCATGCGTCCAACATCTTTGCCAACTCGATGCGTGGGTTCTGTTTTAAGTTTTTCATGCTGATGTTCGTGCCACTGTTTTGTAGTTGGTCTTAAGCTCCCTGTGGTGACCTATAGGCACCTTATTCTAAAAAAATTACCGCCAAATGTTCTTGTATTTCCGTTTTCCATTGACTGCTCCAAACATGATTTCTGTATTATTTCAAAATTATTCCATCCCCGGTGATTTTGTAAGCGTATTTTATAGAGGATGAGGACAGGAGATGTAACAAGAAAGAAAGATTTAAGTGAAGTTCCGTCCAAGAAGCGAGTGTATTTCATAGAAGATACATAATTTAAGCAAAGTACATTTAAAATAGGTAAACGAATGTTAACGGAAATGAACGAATGAGCGGCGGAAGTGGTAGATCAGTGTAGCCGCGAATAGATATAAATAAATTATGTATTTTATGTAATCGTGTGTTTGTGGAGTGAGAGGGGAGAAGGATTGGTGGTCTCAACACCCCCTACAATTTTTTGAACCGATCACGACTGCGGGTGTTACAAAATGTTTTAAAGTTTACGAGTTGTTACATTTAATTAAATTATTACATAAAAATAACATGAATTGAAAAGAAATGTATAAAAATGGTGAAAATGTGTATATAAAGAAAAAAAATGGTAACTAAATTTGACGAGTATGGTAGGTAAGTATTTAAGTAATTAATATATGTATAAGGTAGATTAAATATAGTAACATGCATTTTTTTTGTTTTTTATTTTAGGTATTAAGATAAATAGCATGCAGTAAACAAGGTAAGTATAGGTAAGGTAGATTTATTTGAAATTGAAATTTTTAAATTATTAAAGTGAAATGTTTTGTTTTGTGGTATTACAGGCGTTGATCTGATATTGGATATGACATTTTATGGATCAAGATTTGGTGATTCTAGGATTTTATGGGTTAGAGAAATGTGCTGCTTACTGGATAAGGCTTTTGTGAGTAAGTCAGCTAATTGTTCTTCGGTAGCTATTTGTTTGAATATGAAGATTTTATCGTTATAGGCTTGAGCAAGTCCATAACATTTAATCATGAGAGCTCGAAGACGTTTTTGACCTCCTCCGGAAATAACATGTATGACTGAAATGTTATCTTCATATACTGTTACAGGAGTGTCAATAGAGAAGAATTCACGGTTGAGGAGCCAAGCAAGTTCAATATCCTCAAAAGAATCGTGAAGAGCAATTAATTCAGCTACTGTGGACGATGAAGCATGAATGTTTTGGCAATGAACGCCCCAATTTACAAGGTCACCATACATGGTAATTAAGTAACCAGTTATAGATTTTTCTTTTTCTAATTCTGTTAAATTTATAGGTTGATCGTCTATGTCAGGGGCATAGGATGCATCGACATAAGCAGATATGCCTTCAGAATTGGATCTATAGACGAGTGCAAGATCAATAGTGGATTTTAGGTACCAGATGATACGACGTACATGATTCTTTTTGGTTTCATCCGAACAATTTTGGAATCTTGATAGGTAATTAACAGAGAAAGATATATCTGGCCTTGTGCCTCTAGATACATATAATAGTGCACCAATCATTGATCTATATTCTTTGTTATCGGTTCCGTCAGATTTGCTCAACTTTAAGCCTGTCTCCATAGGCGTTTTGGAGGGGTTGGAATCACATAATTTGAATTTTTGGAGAATCTTTTGGATTTGTTGTTTTTGTGTGAGATTTATAATTTGTGATTCACGATTTCTTTCTATTTCAAAACCTACAAAGTGAGATGGATTATTTATGACTTTCATTGTAAAGCATGTTTCGAAATGGGTGGTTATTTCATTAATCCATTTGAGGCGGTAGGTTGCTAGTAGGATGTCATCCACGTAAATTATCATGAAGGCAATGCCATCTGATTCATCTTTACATATGTAGACGCATCTGTCGATTTTGGATTTAGTGAAATTGGATGTTGAAAGATGAGTATCCAGTAACTCAATCCAATTTTTACTTGATGTTTTTAAACCATAGATGGATTTTTCGAGTTTTAATAATTTTGTTTTATCGACATTACAACCTAGGGGAATATTTAGGAAGATGTCATTTTTGATTTTGGAGTTAAGATAAGCCGTTTTGACATCGTATTGAACTAGTTGTAAGTTTAATAGGTTGGTTACGGATAAGATCCACCTAATTAACCAAAGTTGCACCACAGGTGCATAGGTTTCTGTCGTGGTGTATTCGGATCGATCCATAAAACCTTTAGCTAAGAGTCTCGCTTTGGGGCACATTATTCCTCTTTCATTGGCTTTGGCCGTGAATATCCAGTGTGTATCTATAGGTTTAACATTGGGTGGACGATCTATTATTTTCCATACATGAAGGTCTGACATTGATTGCAGCTCATCATTGATAGCCTTTAGCCAATCTTTCTTGAAAGGATTTTGATAAATATCACTAAAGCTTACAGGCATACAATCTTCTATAAATTGTGAGTCTTCTAGTGAGACTTGTTTTAGTACATTGACCCTATAGATTGCCTCTATTTCCTCTTCTAAGGGTTTCACTTGTAATTCCTCTGGTCTACAGGTAAAATCGGCTAATGTTTTTGTCTCATCAAATTTAACATCACAGGATTTGTAGGATTTCATTTTTATGGGGTCCAATACCTGATAACCTACATTCGAAAATCCGATTAGAATGGTTTTTATTGCTCGGGGTAGGAATTTTAGGTCGAGATGCTCCTCTTCATTCTTCTTGGCTTTGACTGCTGATTGCTGTCTTTGTTCAATTGGAACATGTTTGTAGGCAATAGCACCAAAAACTCGAAGATGGGACATGTCGGGTGTGGTCCCATATAATTTTTCATAGGGGTTAATGTTTCTTAAATTGACGCGGGTTGGACTTCTATTGATGATATGGGCGGCAGCTAGTACTATTGTGGACCATAACTTAAAGTCAATTTTGGCATCGTATAATATAGCTCTAACTCTTTCGAGTAAGGTTCTATTTTGCCTTTCGGCTATAGCATTTAGTTCGGGGGTATATGCCACACCATCATCTAAAGTGATTCCCTTTTCGGAGCAGAATTGTGTCATCTTTGAATCGGAGTATTCCTTTGCTTGATCTGTTCTTAATACGGAGATGGGATCATTTGGGAATTTAGTATTGAATGATAAATAATACTCTTTAAACTTATCAAAGGCCTGTGATTTTCTCAATATAGGAAAGGCAAGAGTATATTTTGAATAGTGGTCAATGAATGTTATAATAAATTTTTCTCCGTTATAAGCTTCTTGAAAGGGTCCCATGATGTCTGATGAGATTACTTCCATTCTCCTAGTTGGTCGAGTTCTCACACCATGATGACCAAGTCGGATAGATTTAGCTTTTATACATATTTCGCATGTGGCAAAGTCATCATCCTTAAAGACCAAATTTTGGGGCATGCCTACAACTACTTTAGATAAGGCTTTGAGACTTTTGCCATTTAGATGACCTAATCTTCTATGCCAAAGTGTTTTAGTTTTACTAATATTTTTCTTATGCTTTCTATTTATTCCGACACTCTCTCCATTTAATTCGTACTCTGATTCGGAATAAACCTCTTTAGTGACTGCTTCCACTGCAGTATCTTGTAAATTTTGAGATTGGTCAATGCTTTCCTGCTCTTGTTGTGGATTACTAGTTTCGGCCTCGATTTGTTCCTCAAAATTTTGGTTTTGATCATCTATATGATCTTCCTGATCTAATGTCGTATTAGGCACAGGCATACACACAAGCTCTTGATAGACTTTTTGTTCTTCATCTTCTTCCACTATCTCATAATCTATGTAGTACATGGAACCTCTCTTTGGAGCAGTTATCGTGATTTCACCTGTTTGTTTTGTTTATGATGTCTGTATGATCAGTATCAGTTATGATTTTGAAGATTCCAGACTCCATGATTTTAGCACCTGACCAAATATCAAGGCTCAAATTAGGATCATAATATACTTCTTTTAAGTGAATGGTGGAAAATTCTGCTTTAGAATTGCAGACATTGACATACATAGATCCAAGGTGAGTAGGGTTTACAAATACACCTTTTTTAGCACAAAGTGCTCTACAAGTATTGTCGACTTTGCGTATGTTTCTTAATTTTGAATGATCGTTGACCATGTGGTCATCTGCTCCATTGTCTAATAACATCGTGTGCAGTTGGTTTTTTAGGGGGGCAGATTTTAATACTGTTGGGGCCTTGGGCCATTGAAATTCATCTTCGATGTCATCAAAACTTAAATGGTTAAGATTTGAATGTAACATCATCGAATATTTAACACAAAAATTAGATTTATCATTTGGTTTATTTTGGGAGTTCGTGTTTTGTAGAATTTTGAGATTTCGAGCTACTGTTCTGATTAGGGGGTTGAGGAGTGTTACTAGTAGTTGATGTTTCATTAGGGCATGTCCTCGATATGTGTCCTTTTTTGTTACATCTAAAACATGTAACATCCATTAGGGAAATGTTATCTTTGGAAGGATAACTATTTGGTTTGGTTTGACTATTTTTGTGATCGTTAAGATAACTAGTTGTATTATAATTTGTATTTGTGTTATTGGAGTTATTATTATTTCTGAAATTACGAAAATTTCTTTTATTATTCATCGGTTGGTATGATAATTTGGGCTGATCAAACACGGGAAATGTTTTATTAGAATATTCAATACGATCACATTTTTCTAGTATAATTTTTGTAAGTCTGACAGTAGTTCGTTTTTCGATTTCTAATTGATGAAATTCAGAGAAGACAGTATCAAATTTTTCAGGTAATGACATCATTAATTGATCAATTTCATCTGCTTCTGATAGGGGGTAATTAGCATCACGTAGTTCTTCCACAATAGTCGAAAAATATTCCAAGAATCTACGGATGGTACCTCTCCTTGGATCGAAGCGAAGGGACTGAAATTTTGATTTTAAAACCATGATGTTAGTAGCTGTTTGGTTTCTATATCGAGCATCCAAAATTTCAAAAATTTGAGAAACAACGTCGCAAGTTTTGACATGATGAAGAATTCTTTTGTCAAGTCTTTTGAAAATTTGGGCTTTTGCCCGTTCCTGAGTTTGAAAAAATTTAAGCCATTTAGATGTAAGGCGTTCTTCAGATGAGGTATGAATATAACTAGTTTCACGAGCAGTAGGAAAAATTGTGGAGTGGCAGCCTTTATCAATTAGGGTGCTTATAACAGTTGCATGCCATCCCTCATAGCCATTTCCACGGAAAATGTTCGAAACACAATCATTATTGTCAGTGTTCATAATTAATGAATTGACTGAACTTTAATTAATAAAAAAAATAAAAAAAATATTACGGATATCAATCCCCAGCAAATGCCGCAAGAAAAGGATTGCCATCCCTGTGTTAACCAAACAATGTATTTTTATGACGATAGTATATAAGTTTGTCCTTGTGTGTTTCTCAAGTAGGTCCACTCTGGGCAAGAGACAACACACGTTAAAGCTGAGATTGGACACTTCCCTTTTAAAAAAAAATAAAAAAAATAACAATACTTATACAACCCAAGATGGTTTGTAATTGAATTCAATATTCGAAGAAATAATTAATGAAAAATGAGATAAATGAATGAACAAATGAGGGTGAAATGAAATTAGCTACTTTCAAAACAGGGAATTAAGAAAGAAAAATTTTAAAAATAAAAAAAATTTTGGATAACAGGGGAAAATTTGATCTAATTCTGTATTCCAACAAAACAAATAATTCGAAATAAAAGTAGATAAAAAAATAAATCAATGTGAAAAATTATTGCAGGTGATTTGAAGTAATTAAGCACCAGATGTGTTAAGAGAAAAGAGGTAAAATAATTCTTGAGGTAATGTGAGAAAAAAAAATTCACAATACAGAAAAAAAATTTGTAAATGGTAGGAAAAGGAATTTGAAATTAAAATAAAAAATCGTATATTCGTAATAAATTAAACGAAATTAGGAATTGTGTGATTGAAATTAATTAAAATATTTGAGGTAAAGAGAGAAAGAAAAAAATAAAAAATATTAAGTATAAATTCGAAAAAAAAATCGTTAAAGTGTTTTCGACACAATTGTGCAACAGCAGAAATTTACAAGTTGCAACAAAATGGTGGTTTGAAATTGAAAACCGCGCCAACGTATTTATTCAATGGATGTAGATAAGAGTTTGTAGGTTCGTTGCACTTAACAAAGGTTAATGTACAAGTTCGAATGAAAGAACGAAACGAGCCGTGCTTATGTCACGAGTTGTACACTCGAAGACAAAAGTGGCTGCAAAATTTTGAAATGAACTTGCCAAAATTTGTACTTAGATAAATTTTGAAAATGCCAAAATTATTTGAAAATAACGGTATTTTCAAATATACAAGTTAAATTTTGATTCCGAAAGATTAAATAGTGCAAAAATACGAAATAATACACAAAAAAATACGAAAAAAAAATGCAAAAAATTATGAAAAATATATTTTTTATTACCTGTTTTTCAGCGGAAAATTTTTATTTAATACATTTTTAACCGGTGATTTTCTTATTTTCAGGTTCGTTTTTAAGAATTTTTGAGATAATGCTCTGGACTTTGATGGTTGAACTGCGCTTCGGTTGTGGAGGACGTACTTCGGTGAGTAATTAAGTTGAATTTTGAAGTTTTCGTTGATGCCAAATGACAAACTTTGATTGAGATGATGAATACCAATTTTGATGTTGATGATTTTTGAAGCTTTTACGTTGGTTTCTGATCAATTTCTGATGGCTCAAGGCAATTTATTACCAATTTTGATGACTACGACAAATTAGTTTATACACAAGCAGGGCAGACACTAATGATTTTACTAACTTTTGAGCAACACAAGCAGGGCTCTCAAACAGTTAAGTAATTGACGAGTCTTAGAACTTTCAAACACTTGGCTGGATTATACACAAGCAGGGCAAATCCAATTCAGCAAACGACGAAACTCATTGAACGTTTACAGCACTCAAATAAAAAATTTTCGAAGACAAAAATTATGACTCGAAATAAAAATAAGTTGGAACTTTGTTACCCAACATGAAATAAAAATTACAAAAATGACTAAAAAACAAAATTATTCACGAAAAAAAAAATATTAAAAGTTTGACTTAGAAAAATTCACAGTATAAAAGATTTTAATTATTTTAAACTTTGTTTCAGGTACAAGGATTATTACCGAGCGATGCTACCATATAGAGGATGAGGACCGGAGATGTAACAAGAAAGAAAGATTTAAGTGAAGTTCTGTCCAAGAAGCGAGTGTATTTCATAGAAGATACATAATTTAAGCAAAGTACATTTAAGATAGGTAAACGAATGTTAACGGAAATGAACGAATGAGCGGCGGAAGTGGTAGATCAGTGTAGCCACGAATAGATATAAATAAATTATGTATTTTATGTAATCGTGTGTTCGTGGAGTGAGAGGGGAGAAGGATTGGTGGTCTCAACATATTTTAGTAAATAATCGATTTTAAAATTTTTGTTTTCTGGATTACGCATTAAAAAGTCCGGGCCCAGGGAGAAGCTCCCCATTTCCTCCCTCTCTTTTTTTCGACCCTGAATAAAAAGAGCCCCACTTCTACGTCTGTACTCGACGTTAAACCAATAAACCAGTTTTTCATCTTGTCAGTGAAGAATTTTCACAGACTTTCCATCTCTCTTTGATTCTCAGCCTCAAAAAAAATAAAAAGCACGTTTTAATGCAGTGTTCATTTACACACGTATATAATTTCTTTCAATCATCGTTTGCCAAACGAATTTCCTTTTAAGGTCGTTCTTTAAATTTTGAAAAAACCGAAAAATCATTGCGGGAGTAAATAATGAGTTACACTTTCGGCTTCAGAATTCGTACCTATGAGGTTATGAAGAAGTGAGGAGAGGTTGAATATTTCAGATAGTCTGTATTTTTTATTGAGCATAAAAATAATTCTCTTGTGTTTATATAAGGAGTTGTGATGGGGGAACGATCCTAGCTGCGTTTCTACATCATCCCCTCAATAATTTTTGTCATAATGTTTGTCATAAAATCGATTTTTTAAACGTTGTAAACTGTTAATTTCTTTCAAGAATGGCTAAATTTTCAATGTTGACCTTGGTTTGTTGCCAGAAACGACCTGTAAAAATATAAATTTTTTTGGTCAGTTACCCTTCATGAACGTGAAATTTAATTAATTATTTTTTCTTTTATCACTTTTGTGTATTTGTGCAAACTGTTTAAAACGAAATAAGAAACAAAAAAAAAGTTATCGTTATATGTAGTATCTACCTACCTGAATTGTGTGAAAACTTTCTTGCGAAGATGTAGTAGTTACTTATAGGTTTTATTTATAATTAAATTAAATTCACATAACAAAGATATCAGAAATGAATAAAGAATGGTCGGATTACTTAGCTTTTTTTAATGTGGTACACATTTCTACTTTCACTAGCTGAATTCAGAGTAAATTCGGAAAAAATTATTTTGGTTAAATTTTCATTAAAAAAGGGTGCTACAGCCAATCACAGAAAGAATACAAATTCCTACAGCCAATCACAATTTCCCCACTAGTCGAAATGAGGGAATATCAATTAAATTAATATCGATATGTAATGTTTTATCATAAGAGTATGAAGGAATTGGTGTTGATCGATATATCGATATGATATCGATATGTGTTTCATTTATATTGTGTTATCATTTTTTCAAACTTCAATTTTCATTAACTAATTTATGAAATGTGTACCACATTAAATGTTCTAGTTCGCTGACACCCTAGAGCGCGTTTTTTTATTTTAATCATTTAGATTCAGTTAGTATGGGTTTTTAGGAGTATGACGAATTTCCATGGAACTCACAAATTATTATTTTGTGTGTACCGATTCAAAAATTACTTTTTGTAACTTATTGAATAATTTTACTCAATCGTGCTAAAATAAAAATTATTCCTGCGGAGGTTTTTTTCTGCTCTCATTTCAACGTTGGAGCATTGAAAATAAGTACCATTAATTTACTTTTCTATCTAGTTAGTATTTCAATTTTTTGAAGTGTTGAATTCAGATTTGAACTTTCTTATGTTTTGTGAAATAACGCCTTGATTCGTAATTTCTGGAATGTCAAATTTTATGACTTGATTTGGAAAGATACTATAAATGAGGAATTCAGGTAAAAGGACTATTCGGATTGAATTCTAGTAATTTGGCCAATAATATTTCTTTATTTGGTCATTTTGGATAATACGAATGATCAGAAGTTCTTACGAACTTCATCTGAGGGCAGAAAAAATTGAATCAGCCTTACAGTTTTCCTTCGTGTTCAATGCCGGCTCTGAAGGTGGGCTTTGGGGTATAGTCCCCCTAACACAATTATTCGATTTTTCAAGTTTTACGTCTATGAAATATGTAAAACATTTTTAACCATTCCCATAAAAATTTATGAATATTATAAAATGTGATTCAATCCTCCTCCCCAAGAAGGCATCCTAAAACCAGGCCTGTTTGTGGCCTTTTACTGTATAGTACTGGACCAATTGTGAACAATGATTTCTGGTTAGACACCCCGGCGCTGAGTGAACAACCATTATGTACCTTTTGACGTACTTTTTACTACGTTTATGTACGATATTCTTGTAAATTTTAAGGATAAATTATCAAATGTATTCTAAATTGTTGAACTCGAGCAAAACATCGGAAGTACGCACAAAGTACACACAAGTTGCCTAATTTTATGCCGCCATGTCTTGAAATAGAAAAAGTACATTGGACTTATGGAGCTTTACTAGTCCAGTATATACCATATAGTCAAAGTTTGTGGTGTGGGAAGAGAAAGTATTTTATTAAATTTAATCCAAAATAATGGGAAAACTGAGAAAAGGTATAAATTTGCGAAAATATGTGTAAATTTAGGAAGATTGTATTGACCAAACCTGTGGTAAGAAATAAGGAGACATCCTAATTTTAATTTATTTCGGATTATGTAAATTAAATGTATTGATTCGGACAAGAATAGGAGTTTTTGGTTATCAAATTCAAATTCAGATTTAACTTTAAGAGTGAACTCTGATTGGTAAGTAAGATTGATTAGTGTCTGTAGTTGCTGGCTGTGATTGTAAAATACGTTTGGTTTCTGTGGTTGGTGATCTTGGTTACTGACTGTAGCCACTAACCGCCATATGTATTTAGTAGCCAAGGTTTAAGGTTGATGCCTGTTATCATTGGTTATGCACAAAAATTGCGGTCTGTGGTTCTTCTCCGTTGCTAATTGTTAAGCGTGGTTGTGGTTGGTGGCTGCGGCTGCACCAAACTTCAGTGCCACCAAGGTTGTGCGTATAATTTCATCAGTAGATATATTCCAAATCAATGACCTTGTTAGAGGGATTTTCTGACTAAACCTTCGCATTTAAAAATCCTTGCGCTGATAGACTTTTTACATCTCAGACGCAGGTACCCTACAACAATTTGGACTATCCAAGAAATCAGCAATCACCCTGCAGAAAATAAAAATGCTGTTTGGAAAAAAATTCAGTCGAAAAAGTATATTCGACTTTTGGCTAGACGGTGGCGCTGCACGAGTATGTTAAAATCGAGGATATAAACTTATTTTCTCGAAATCTCGAACCATCTGTAAAAATGAAGGAGAAAAACAAACAAAACTTTTTTATCGTCTCCGAATTTTATGTACATTTCCAACACCAGCGGCTGCCAAAAACAATAAATTTTAACGTGTGAAGTTCCTAACCGAACACTGGCTAGCTGTCTCCCTGCAAATGACATATTTTTAGCAGGTTCACAGAGATGACATACTATTTAAAATTGACCTCATGGTGGAAGTTTGAGCTTTATAATGCGTGCAGTAGCCTACCATAGGCCTGTATGTATTTATGTATGTTCCTTCGTAAATGTATGTATGTAGTTATGCAATCATGTGCAAAAGTTTGTTAACTCGTTGCGGGGTTCTTTAATGGGTAAAAGTTTATCTAAATATTCGAAATTTGGTACAAATATTGATGCTGATATGGAGTCTTTTGATTTAAGATTCGATCGGAAATTTTGGGGTTTTTTTGAGAATACCGTCTACATTACTCTTCCCTTTTTTGTTCAATTGTCAAGATATTTGGCACAAACATTGGAAGTCACATAAATAATTCACTGATGATTTTGAATTTGATCGAAAATTTATTTTACTACTTTAATCTGATTATCTAACACTTTCATTACTCTCCTTTCTCTTAACAAATTTTCTTGAAATTTGGAAGGCTATGTCATGGCTTCGCCCACGAATCCCCTGCGCACGGACGATGTGCAGGAGGCTCGCCTGGAGCAAGAGACACTGGAGTGGTGAGGCAATACCTGTTGTTGCACGAGAGACGCGAGCGCAAGGAGTGTGACAACTATAATCTTTTATATCCTTGTGACGTTAAACGAACACTTCAACTTGTCCCACTACAAGCTACACCTATCAGGTACCTAAACGAGTATTGTGAAGAGAATTCTATTGATTTCAGTTTCAATTGAAACATTGGTTCTTGAATTTTTTCTGATATTCCATTTGAGAATTCTGAGCCCACCTACCTTCGAAACCCCAATAAAGGAAATTTGGAATTTATTATAATATTTTCACTGTCGAAAAAAATATTGCACCCTAAATGTCGAAAAAACAGAAATGTTCCTTACGTTATTTCATTATATTCTCGAAAACATAAGAATTGATTTCATTACAAGTCAAATTGTAACTCAATGGCTCGAAAAAGTTGAATTCCTCATCAAATATGTCTTCTTGTAGCGTCTTAAATACCCAGTTTTTGTAGATTTGTTAGTTACTCATCAGTATCTGCTCACTATTGTTGAACATCCTCCAAGTGTTACTCATTGCGGGTATATTCTGAGAAATATTAAACTAAGTATATACCAAATCATTTGTCTAAAATTTTCACTCAGACAATTTTCTGGATGTGTCAGTGATCGCCACCAATGCACGAGGTGTGCACATCTGCCGAGCCCAGTTCGAATTCTGTTAAGAGTACACCACTCTTTGGGTGGAAAAAGTGTAGCCTAGGAATCTCTGCAGGCATTCTTGAGATTTTCCTATAATACATTCTCCAGAACAAGTCCAATTTTTCTATCAAATTCCGGTTTTTCTGTGGTGTCATGGTCGCGATTTTGTGGAGAATTTATGGATTTCAGTTGTCGTTGAGGAGAATTTTTTAATTCCTCGTAGATAAGCAGGAAACAAGTAGCGTCGAATTTCTTCAATTGACTCGACTAGTCACGTTGGACTAGTGTTAAGAAAAACCGCCTCACTAAAATTGTGTTTTTCTCTTTCGGTAAAAGCTTTCGTTAAAACAAACTTTAGCGCAGTAATACTTCGCTAAAAAACTCAGTTTACCAATTTTCATCGACAATATTGAAAAATAAATAAAAACTAAATAAAAATTAATGCAGGGCAAAAAAGACGCTTGTAACCCCGGGCGCCGTAAATAAGAAAAAGATACTTCAGGCAACTCAGTCGACTTGCTTTTCTCTAGTAATTCTTACACCGTTTGCTTGCAAACGGGGTATTAAAATTGACTTCGTTATGGTGTTATGGGTGAGGTTCATGAAAATTATCCGTTTCATGAGAAAAGAAAACGATTTTACCATTTTCTCATTTTGACCTAATTTTTTTTATATATATATATATATATGTACGTATGTATGTATGTATGTATGTATCGCCCAAATTTTGGGTTCACGGTTTTGAAAAAACTACGAAAAGTATAGGGCTAAAATTTTTACGAGAGGTAGTCCTCATATTGGAGCAGATCTGAAAGGAGTTTTTTGCCATCAATTAGTTAGTTTGTGAGAAAACTGGAAAAAAAATTCCTGGAAAAGTCGTTTTTCCTGGATTATGAAAAAATCAAAAAACGGATCGGCATGAAATTTTCACGATAGACTTTTCTTATGTTGGTGCAAGTTTCTCAGAAGATTGGTGCCTATTAATTCAGTAGTTTCTAAGAAAATTGGAGAAGAAAAATATCTGGAAAAAATTTCATGTTCACGGTTTTGAGAAAACTACCAAATAGAAAGGTGTGATATTTTTACGAAAAATAGATATTGTATGGGATCAAGTCTGAAAGAAGTTTGGTGCTCATTAGTTTAATAGTTCTCGAGAAAACTGGAAACAGAAAATCTCTAAAAAGGCGGTTTTTAGAAATAAACCATGGATAGATCGATATTTTTGTTGAAGATATGAATAATTGACGATAATTTTTTGTAATTTCTTAACCTCAAACTAGCAATGAAATATCGATATATCGATAGTTATCGATATAAATATCGAGAAAACTGTGTTTTCCAGCGAAAAATTGCTGCGCCAGAGTTTTTGGTTCTATATCATGACTACTTTTCGTAAAAATTTCAACCTAATTCCTTTTGTAGTTTTCTGAAAACCGTGAATCAAAATTATTTTTCAGTTTTCGAGGCAATTATCAAACGAACAGGCAGCAAGCTACCATCAAACTTGCACATATGTGAGGAAAATCTATTGGGAAAATTTCGGCCGGATACTTTTTCTAATCTTCTCGAAATTCTGGAAAGACCACGTTCTCAGAAATCGTTTCTTTTCCAATTTTCTCGGAAACTACCAAACTAATCAGCACAAA
Organism: Ericerus pela; assembly: GCA_011428145.1. Lineage (NCBI taxonomy): Eukaryota > Metazoa > Arthropoda > Insecta > Hemiptera > Coccidae > Ericerus > Ericerus pela. The sequence goes on along the minus strand of WOFM01000417.1, from coordinate 523,041 downwards.
ATTTCTATGACAGTTACACTAACATAAAGAAAATCTATCGTGAAAATTTTAGTCCGATCCCTGTTGTAGTTTCTTCAAAATCTCTGAAAAACCTTTTTTCTTGGAGTATTTTGTTTTCCAATTTTCTCGGAAACTATTTAATCAAGAGACACCAAACTTCTCTCAGACCTGGTCTTATATAGAGACTACGTGTTGTGAAAATTTTAGTCGTACTTGTCCCTACGGTAGTTTTCTCAAAACCGTGAACCAAAAATTTTCTCTAGCAATATTTTTTTTTCTCTTTTTTCGGAAAGTACCGAACGATTAAGTACCAAACTGTTACCAAATTTGCAATAACATAAGAAAATCTATCGTAAAAATTTCAGTCTGTTCCTTTTTTTAGTTTCTTCAAAATGTTGGAAAAACCACTTTTCCAGAAATGTTTTGTTCTCCAGGTTTCTCAGAAACTACGAAACTAATAGGCACCAAACTTTTCAGACTTGTTTCTATATGAGAACTACCTTTCGTGAAAATTTCAGCCGCATTTCTTTTGCAGTTTTCTCAAAACCGTAAACCAAAATTTTAGGCAATACGTACATACATAAAAAAAATTTAGGTCGAAATGGGAGAATGGTGTTATTAGTTTTGTTTTGTCCTGAAACGGAAAATTTTCATCACCGCACCCCTTACCCTTAATACCCCGTTTGCAAGCAAACCGGTAAAAGGAAGATAAATAAGAAAAAGATTTTAGTCAATTTTTTAAAATTCTTATGATATTTTTGAAAACTCTCTTTTCTATTGAAACTCTGCTGTTTTTTTTTTTTTTTCTATAGATTAAGTTGGCCTATTTTATAATTTTACGTTATATTAATCGTGTTGTCGTTAGGAGATAAACTGTTTTCTGTGAAGAATATCCAGTTTCTGTTGGAAATATAATCGCGTAGGTAAAGTATAGGTATACAGCTATGATATGTTTTATATTTGCCATCGAGAAACTTGGACTAATTAGAAATAATATGTAGCTCACCGAAATAAGCGAACTTATTGTACTAAATTATTATGGCTCGGCGATAACGCACTTTATTACTCGCCTTAAAATTTCCTTAAAAGGAATTCATTTAGAAATAGGGCCTAGCGAACGTTTTCTGGTTTTCTCTGTTGGCCTCATCAACGACGAATCAATCAAAGCCTTCACCCTCCATTCGCGTACACATGTTTAGGTGAGGGGGAAAGAGAAGGGAAAAAAATAAAGAACCAAGCCAACTTCTTCTATCAATAATTTACGCTTCGTTTGATAATTTTCTCAGCTTTTCTTCTTGTTTTTAGTGAAAGGCTCCGCTTTCTGAGCACAATTAGCATTCGCTTGTAGTGTTTGGAAAAACAACAAACGTTCCGATGAAAAGAAAACCAGTGTCTCGCTCCATTTCCTGGCGCTTCTAAAGTACGATTTATCTGACAGTGACACCAAATTGAATATAAATTTCATTTTTAAGTTGGGAGTTTTAAAAGTTCTCTGCTTTTCTGAAGTGGAAAAAAAAATGAAAATTATTTTATTTTGCGATAAATCAGTCAGAATTTGAATCTGTATGAAAGAAAAAAGTGGCCGTTTATTGTCCGAAGAGAGGAAAAAAACAGTTCCGTGAATTTGAAAAATACGTTTATCATTGTACGAATGTCTGTGACATCAACAACCACTTTTTCCAAACGGTTGACAACAATCTCTCCCTTAAATAGAAAAAAAGTAAAAACGTTGAACGTGAAAAGGACCCTTTACCTCCAGTTACCCGTGTACTTACTCTTCCGAAACCTTCATCCACCTTAAAATACAAAATGTCTCCATAGGAACGTTAAGTCACCAGTTCCAATTCAACGTGATGTTTACTCGTTACTTAAAAAAGGTTTCCTTAAGCTCGAAGAGGAAAAAAAAGATTTTTTTATTTATTTATTTTATTTTGGGGGGTAGCGAAGTCGTACATCAGTCGTGTAAATAAATGTTTCGAAAATCGTTTACATGTAAATAATTTTAATCTAAACTGTTTTTACGTCCTCCCTTGATTTTATCGAGACCTTGAACTAAAAAAATAAAAAAAAAAAAAAAAAAGATCGAAAAAGAGATAAGGAGAGAGAGAGCAAAAAAAGGAAAAATTAGCCCCTAGTTGAAAAAGTCGTAGTAATAAAAATAAAGTCAGTCTATTGAATTGAGTTTTCGTATTTTTTGTAAAAGCTCTGCTTCATTTGAATTTTTTTGTTTCAAGTTGCTAGGATTTTCACCATTTTGTATTTTTCGAAAATGTACTGTAATTTTTGTCTGGTAAGAAGAATTCTTGACTCATTTTTTATTGGTGCCCTCAGAAAAACTTTTACTGTACCTAGTTGAAAGAAGAAAAAAAAATTCTACTTTATTAGTAAATAAACGATTCATGCCTGCACATATTTCCAAGTTTATCATGTAGTCGGTCTGAACATGAATATTTGCACGTGTTTGCCTTGGCAAATTTAGTATCGCAGATATCTTGTCCATCAGAAAGTAAGAAGGGAAACGCACCAAAATTGATGAATTAACGAAGCTATCCTTGTTTCTATGCCTCGATCATTCTCTATAATCTCTACAGTGTATTAATTATAATAGAGGAGGCACACCCGTCTAAAACGACTTATGAAACTATTGTCTTCACTTCTGTGGTACCGAATTCAAATTTGGTTGCTCCGAATTCGGCTCCATTGACTGTAAACAGAATTTTTTTCTTCAAATAACTGAATTAAATAAATAAAAAAATATACTGCGGAAATCACGTTGTGGGGACTCAACGGTATGAGGTAAGGAGCTCGGACCCCTCGACGACAGTCGCCGCCCCAAAGGGCAGGCTAACTTATTCGTCTATATGACGTTAAACTAAACACAAAATACGTTTGATTGTAATTACCTGCAAGTACATGCAGGTAATGTACGAGTACCAAATCGTGACATCACCAAACAATGTCACGATCCGTACACGAACCGGCCAGCCATCTCTTATCATGGTAGGGGATGATGCGACCTGGCCGCCCTCACTGACGTACGTATTTTCCTACGTACGTGTGTTTGTGTGCGCGCAAATAAGCCGTATAAAAACCACCCGAACCGGCTCTAAAATCGCCAGTGTTCGGTCTGGTTCTGGCTTACCCATACGCTCGTATGAAGTGGCTGAACACGCTTAAATTCTGTTGAATTTCCTTCTGGTGAGAATATCTCTCACGACAAGGTATTCTACAGTGGTGACCTCGACATGATTTTTGGCTACGTCGTGAGGTGTCTTAGGCGCTTAGGCGCTATTACAAAAAGTGGTGCGGTGCGCTGGCGAGATACTCGCTTGCTTGGCAAATTAAAAATATTTTTTTGCAGACTAAGACACCTTTTTGGTCGTCGAAGTAGAGTCTGCTGAAGTGGGAACTTATACCCCTCTCTTTAAAATATATAAACAAAGAGAAACAAGACAGTAGACCTGGAGGAAGAAGGTTGGACTCATCCCCCAACTCCCCCAACTTCGACTCAACACTCTACGGATTTAGCAAACATAGAAGAAGGCCCTCAACACCCAGAAATAGCACGACTGGGAACTGCAATAAATAAAGAAGAACTAGCAGTCAAAACATTGAGAAGTGGTCGAACTTTAAGCCAAAGTTCTGACCCAAAAACACCTGTCCTACAAACACAGGAGCCAGTGTTTTCGACCAGCAAGGAAGGAAGTAGTTCTGTGGAATACGCTTGTCACCAGAAAGACACAGCAATGGTTCCACCACCAACTGAAAACCCACAACCATCGCAGGGAGGTAGTAGTCAGCCGCAGCTGACACCCAAAGTCTTGGCGCAGATTTTGCAACTACTGCAATTGCAGCCAGGACAGAACCCTAACTTCTATAGACGAAGGATAGAGATCCCGAAATTTCTGCCGAATGAGGTAGAATTATGGTTGACACTATTGGAAGGCAGGTTCAAGACAGAAAATATAACTCTGAACCAGCAGTATACACACATCTGTGGAGGCATGCCCCTCAGATAATCCGCCACATTCTGGACATTATGGAATGCCCTTTGACAGAAGATGACAAATATGCCTGGTTTGTCAAGAAAATCAAGAATGTATTCGGAAAAACCAAAAACGAAATTATTGATGATGTGATGGGTGGTATGAAGATGGGGGACGACAAACCCTCGATCTTCATGGTGAAGTTAAGACAGAAGGCGGACAATATCGTAGCCCCTTCTGTCATAGGCAATCAATTTTGCAAACAACTTCCACAAAGTGTTGTGCAATGCCTAGCCACCGTTGGTTCGACGGTAATCAATACATCCGCGGATTTGGACTTCCTTGCGAAATCAGCAGATAATGCGCTCGAGTACACCAGGTCAAAGCCGGTGGTCAGTGCTGTATCTGCAGAGACTGGAGAGCTTGCTCAACTTAGAGCCCAAATAGCTCAGTTGACCGTGGAGGTAAAACGGAACAAAAGCCAAGGCTCGACGAAACCCAATAGTAGCTGGCGACAAAGATCCAAAAGCTGAATCAACAATAACAGCAGCAATAGCAGAGAACGACAGTCCCGGTCCAGAGACCGCAGATCTAGTTCCAGTAACAGGGGTCAGAGTTCAACTCCCCCTAGAACATCATCTCCCAAAACCCAGTCTCGAAATTGGGATGATAAAAGTTGCTTTTTCCACAACCGGTTTGGCGTAGAGGCCACCAAATGCAACAACATATGCAGATGGTGGGGTAAATCCTTCAACAAGGAGGCGTCAAACTAGAACGAGGGGCCATCTATGCGGCCAAAGACCCCTCGGAAAAATACTCACGTCGCCTGTTCATAAAGGACAGGACTAACAGGAGAAGGTACTTAATTGACTCGGGAGCAGACCTGAGCATATTGCCAGTTAATAGAACCCAAAAAGTACTCCCTCCAAAATACTACCTCCGTACTGTGAATGGTCAAAACCTTCCAGCTTACGGACTCGAGACCAGCAAAGTCGACATCGGACTCAGCAAAAATATGACGTGGTCCTTCACGGTTGCAGATGTTCCAAACCCGATCCTGGGTGCAGATTTCCTTGCACATTATGGCCTGATCATTGACCTCAAACATGGCAAATTGATCGATAGTGAATCTAAACATTGTGTGGATGGCAAAACGCTAGCTTACAGACTGGACACAAATATATCCAGCTGTACCAAAGTCGACGGACAACTCTTACGGATCCTGTCTGACTATCCTGGAGTCACTCAACCCTCAATTCGCAGGCATCCTACGTACAAACACGACATGGTTCATTACATCGAAACCAAAGGACAGCCTTGCCATGCTAGAGCACGGAGGTTATTACCCGACAAACTCAAAGCGGCACGAGAGTACTTCCATCGCATCATTAAGGAGGGCGTATGTCGCCCCTCAAAAAGCTCATGGAGCTCTCCTATCCACATGACAAAAAAAGCAAGTGGAGAGTGGCGAATTGTTGGAGACTACAGGGCCTTAAATGCCATAACAGTTCCTGATCGCTACCCAGTCCCCAACATAATGGACTTCAATGCGAACATGAAGGGTAAAACGATGTTCACCAAAATTGACATCAACTGGGCATTCCACCAAATTCCTATGGCCGACCAGGACGTTCCAAAGACAGCGGTTATAACCCCCTTTGGATTATTCGAATACCTTCAAATGCTGTTTGGACTTTGCAACTCAGCACAAACTTTCCAATGGTTCATCAATGGACTGTTTAGGGAATTGCCGTTTGCATATGCATACTTGGATGATATTTGCATTTGCTCAGAAGGTGGTGAGCACCAGCACGAGGAGAATGTGAGAGCTGTGGTACAGCGTATACACGCAGCCGGACTCACTATCAACGTAGGCAAAAGCTTATACGCACAGACCGAAATTGACTTCCTCGGCTACAAAGTCTCGACCGAAGGCATTTCCCCCTTGAAGACCAAGGTAGAACCAATATTGAACTTCCCGAAGTCCTCAAATGTCGCTGAACTCAGGCGTTTCTTGGGGATGGTGAATTTCTATAGACGTTGCATGAAGAATGCAGCAGCCGAACAAAGTAAGCTGTTTGCACTAATAAAGACAAGTAAAAAGAAAGACAAAACACCACTCGAATAGAACAAAGAAGCCGAACTGGCCTTTGAAAATATCCAAGAAACACTGGCAAATGCAACTCTATTGGCTCATCCAGACAAAAGTCTGCCGTTACATGTAAGTACCGTTGCATCCGATTTTGCTATTGGTGCAACTTTGTACCAACTTGATAAAAACAACATCAAATTACCGCTAGCTTTCTTCTCGAGGAAGCTCTCAAAAACAGAAAAGAATTACAGCACATACGATAGGGAATTGCTCGGAATTTTTGCTGCGTTGAAGCATTTCAGGCACCAGTTAGAGGGTAGATGTTTTTCTGTGTATACTGACCATAAACTCCTAACATATGCCTTCACACAAAAAGCAGAACCGGCATCTCCGAGAAGAGCACGACAATTAGACTATATTGGTCAATTGACTACCGACATCCAGTATATAAGTGGAGAACTTAACACTCCAGCTGATGCTTTGAGTAGAATCGAAGCTATCTCGGTTCCTGTCCAATTGCCTTATGCTGAAATAGCTAAAGCACAGCTTAAGGATGCAGAATTGCAAAGTTGTTATCGAACGATGATACTACTCTCAAATTGAGACAGCAAAAAATTCCCGGTACTGATGTTTTATTAACATGTGACATCAGTACAGGTAAGAATAGGCCATTTCTACCGGTAAAATATCGCAGGTTGGCTTTCAACAGTGTACATAATCTGTCACAAGCTGGGCCAAAATGTAGTGCTAAACTAATTTCGGAAAGGTTTGTATGGCCACGAATGAAGTCTGACTGCAACAAACGGGCTCGCAGTTGCCTGAACTGTCAAGAATCCAAAGTAGAAAGACACACTCGCTCGCCCCTCAAATCCTTCAAACAAACAGAGTGGTTTAAAACGGTTCATATGAATTTGGTAGGCCCATTGCCACCATCTCAAGGACACAGATACCTGTTGACGATAATAGACAGGGCAACACGATGGCCGGAAGCAATCCCTCTACACGAGATGTCAGCTCCCACAGTAGCTGCAAGGTTATACGATACCTGGATTGCGAGGTATGGCGTACCAGAAGTCATAGTCACAGACCAAGGTCGCCAATTTGAGAGCTCGCTCTTCAAAGAGCTGGCAAATAAGTTTGGTGTTCAACACAGTCATACCACAGCTTACCATCCTCAAGCCAATGGCAAAATCGAGAGATGGCATAGAGCTCTCAAAGCCTCCATCATGTCTCATGATACCAAGAGATGGGTAGAAATACTTCCTACCATCCTCTTAGGCCTTCAATCTGCCCTACAAACCGATACAGGTCACTCTGCAGCGCAATTAGCGTTCGGCGAAGAGCTACGCCTCCCAGGGGACTTCTTCACAGAATTGAAAGAAGTTAGCCCCGAAATCATGGTACAAAATATACGAAATGATGCCAACACCTTTTTAAAACAGGCAGCTCGCTATGGCCAGCCCAAGATTTACGTCTCAAAACACTTGGCCAATACGTCACACGTATTTGTTAGAGACGAAAAAATGAGATCTGCGCTGGAGAAACAATACGCCGGTTCTTACAAAGTAGTATCACGAGATGAGAAAAACTTTGTGATACTCATAGCAGGCGAACCTCGAACAATTTCAATCGATAGATTGAAGCCTGCTTATATGGTAAGCGACGATAAAAGAATCAAAAAGTTGCATAAGGAAAGCACAGAAAATATACAGACGGATTCACCAATAAACACAGAAGAATCCGTCGAGAAAAGTGAGAAAAATACCTCACAACAGAAAACACCAAAAAAGTCAGTAAGATTTGCGGATAATGTTACAACTAAAACATTTAATCCCGAGGCCCCCTTATGTCCACGCAAAAGAGGCAGGCCCCCTGGCAGTAAAAAACGTAAAAATTCCCGCCCTTCTCGCACGTCTGAGAGGTTAATGCGAAGAAAATAAAAATATACACCCGAAAAAGTAATATCCGCAACGAAGTTAAAACCCGCCTAAAAATATGCTAGGAATATCGGAACTCCGTGAGACAAAAGAAACTCCGGAGATAAGCAAACAAGGAATGCCAACAAAAAGAAGAAGACAGGAATAAACAAATCCACGTGCAATACGGAAACAAAATATTGCAACGTGCGTTTACCGTTAAACACAAAGTTTATCTCTATGACATGACGTCACAAACGGAGATTCCTTTGTAGTAAAAATTCGAAAATTGTATTCACTGAGTTTATTTCAGGCATAACTGCTTAAACCAATCATAACTTAACCGGAAAACTTGCATACGGCTGAGAATTTTAAGCGCTATCCCCTCTACATGTCGATAAGAAGATACGGAAATAAAGAAAAACAACTGTAATGGTAAATCGAAAAATGATGTAAAATCACCCATTTCAGAACCGCCAGAATACTTGGACGTGTTTTCTGATATTTTTGCTTCCTTTTCCTACAACCAATTCTTATGTCGCTTCCACGAACCATCCTGAAGTCCGCCACCTACAATTTGCCCGGAAAACTGCTGAGCCCTCACAGACTCAGCAGAAGACCGAGCAGAAGACAGAGTTGGACCGGATAGAGGAGGAGCTGTTAATGGACACGGCTCCTCCGGTAGACAAAGTCCTAGCAGAGATGACCACTTCGCTACCTCCAATAATCTCTCCTCCCTGGTCCCCAAAGGAATTGGTTCCAACTCCGGAAGCACCAAAGCCGGACCCAAAACCCGAGGAGATGAGAGCGAATGAGAAGGCGAAGATGGCCACCTGGACATCGGAGAACTCCAACTCTCCGATGCTTAGGAAGCCGACGTTCAAACGTCCGCTGCCCCCTCACTCCCATCATCACCCCTACGCCCGATCAAAAACTGTCCAACCAAGGCATAGGGGAGAGGACAGCAGGGCTGCCTACCTGGCCCAAATGCATGCCCATAGGGAATCCTACAAGTGTGTCGGGGCCGCAGTAGGGAGCGCCCTGGCTAAGTGGGAAGCCAATCAGAGGCGTAAGTAAAACCCGCACATCCCCCAGGCCTTGCGCATTTTTGGTCATTTTTGCGGCGCAAAAACTGGGGGGGAGTAACTGTGGGGACTCAATGGTATGAGGTAAGGGGCTCGGACCCCTTGACAACAGTCGCCGCCCCAAAGGGCAGGCTAACTTATTCGTCTATATGACGTTAAACTAAACACAAAATACGTTTGATCGTAATTACCTGCAAGTACATGCAGGTAATGTACGAGTACCAAATCGTGACATCACCGAACAATGTCACGATCCGTACACGAACCAGCCAGCCATCTCTTATCATGGTAGGGGATGATGCGACCTGGCCGCCCTCACTGACGTACGTATTTTCCTACGTACGTGTGTTTGTGTGCGCGCAAATAAGCCGTATAAAAACCACCCAAACTGGCTCTAAAATCGCCAGTGTTTGGTCTGGTTCTGGCTTACCCATACGCTCGTATGAAGTGGCTGAACACGCTTAAATTCTGTTGAATTTCCTTCTGGTGAGAATATCTCTCACAACAAGGTATTCCACAATAATTTTATCATATCTATTTTTCAATTATATTAAGCAACCAATACAAAGTCAACATGTAACTCAGTTACTAAATGAATTAACAAGCCCTATAAAAACAAAAGCTCAAAGCTTAGATGAAAAAATTGTAATCAAATGAAGAAAAAGAATAATGTCAAATTTATATATATATTGTCAATGAATATTTATATTATGAAAAACATTTATACATCGATACAAACTTGTTATTTCTAAAACTTGGAAATTTAATGAATATTATGTATTTTATGTTATTTACAAAATTTTATGAATTTTATATATTTGTATATTTACTATGTTCCGTATTCTCATATCCTTCCACTTTTACTTTCATTTCATTTAAATTCATGTTTTATCTAAAACAATGAATTTCAAAATACCCTAGCATTATTATGTAATGATAATTTCGTATCATTCATAATATCTCTCTCTTATATATATATTTCACATATATATCAATCACCTAAAAAATTCTCATTATATTGACGTTATGTAAACAAGTCTTTACTTGCCTTTACTGACTCAGTTGTTCTACATTCGATGTTTATAAACAAACATAAATACACTTTTCATAACAACTCTTTTCTATGAAACTATTCTGCAGATATTGCAAATACCCAAAATCACCATTTATGTCATTTCCTTAAACTCCTATTGGACAATATCTAAACTTGTATTGTCATAACTCTCCAATCATATCACTACCATTTCCACTCTCCAAGAAACTGCCATATTCTCCTCCCAAAACTTCTAGCTATAAAAACTCATGTAACCATGTACATTTTACCTTCTCTATTAATCTTATTATTCCTACTGTGACTTACCTACGTAACTTACTATTTAGTATTTCACCGTTTTATATCTTGTTTAATACAACCTTTTAACATTTACGAGTATTTAATTATTTTGTACCCAATATTCTCGTTACAGTTTATATTACTAGAAAATGGTCTACATACGTTGCAGCAACCTATGTGATCTTTGGAGGTTGTTGTCCAGCATTAATTCCAAGTTGATCTTGCTGAGGAAGCCCCTCTAAACTGCAGTCCATCAGACTAAAATCACAGAAATTGAAAAACTCAACAAGCTACCATTCTTAGCAGCTGCTCAAACTTGCACTACCTGGTAGGTAATGTAGGAGAACACAGAAATGTGGATCAGAACGCCATTGAAATATTAATTTTGATTGATTTTTTCACAAAACACAACATCATTGGTAAATTTAGATCTTACCACAAAAACAATTTTAAATTAGTACTAAACACCTAGGCTAATGAATCAGACGCCATTGACGAGTGCTATGGCGTCACAAAATTAAAAATGATTTGGTCAAAGGGCATGAAACTTTGAGAGCAAAGGTATTTTTCATCCGTGTGATTCACATAAATAACAATTTCATTAAATGTTGCTATAAAAAATGCACAAACAAGTAAGATTTTTGAGTAAATTATAAGATTTTAGAAGAGGTAAATTCAGAGCAAAGACTCTTACGTATCTTTAATCTAAAACAAAAAATAACAGACAATGCCTAACATCCTGAACCCTTGCTGATGTCTTCACAACTGAGCGGGGCAAAATTGGCAGCCCTGCTTAGAAATGGATATCCTAAAACATATAGCTCAGCTCCGAATCAATTGTTCCATAGCTAACAGACTGGTAGTTATGGAAGCCAAGTGCAATTTCCAAATGCTGACATGAGCCAACTACAGAGTACATTCCAGCCTCCTATAAGCCAGAGTGTTCTTTCAGCAATGGACTTCAGTAGAATCTCCCATACAGCATGTCATCCAGCAAATAAACAAAGCATAAATATGCGCGAATTTAACCAGTTTCACATACCAAAATTCCAAGGTGCTTCGGACATGTGAAATTCATGGGTCTTCATCCAAGAGTTTGAGAATCAGACCAGCTGTACAGCTGACGACATTCAGTGAGCACAAATCTTCAAAAATTGACTTGATTGTGAGAAATTTCTTGCAGCATCTAACTACCCATATCGCTTGGTTTACATAGTGTGCTGACAGAAGTTCCTTGCCACCGAGTGGAACTACACTATGTGCAGTTGGCAAACACAAACTGTTATAGTTGCAAAGTTTAACTGCAGTCTGTATAAAACCGAGGTTGACTTCATTATTGATTGCTACACCAAACTGCACAAAACACAAGTGGTGAGGTAGCTGAAGTCATTGACACATTTGGCACCTGATGATTTAATGGTAGTGGTAGATTATGCCAAAACAGGTTCAAAGTTGCTTTTAGAAGTGTGGATGGTGTTGATTGTAGAGGACTGACCAGATGGGGAATATTTACTTTTCCCCTCAACTCAGGTTTAATGGTTCTTTGAGGAGTACTTTCTTAATTATAAATAAATAAAAATTTTGTATTAATAATGGTTGAGATCTGATAAAGAAAATACATTATTCCTTATCCTATACCACATTTTCCCAACAGCTAATCAGAATGTATATTTAATAAGAAAATGAAATAAGGTTTATTTGGTTAGGTATCGGATTTCAACAACATTATAAAACTAATAACAGATTTCGCCAGTTAGATCCGAAATAATAAGATAGGACCACATCTAACTGAGGTATGAGTAGGGAAGTCGTTGCGTTTGAGAAGGTTTTTCGAGGTTTCATTTGTCGACGTTTTACTATATAATATGGTACCTATGTAACGAAATTCGGGGACAAAATGGAGGGCGTAATTCTTTACAGATTAGTATAAAATTTTTAATGGACATACTTTGGTTTTGTATTTCAATTAGGTTAGAAAATGGGGCCAGTCCGCCTTTTAGTATCCGAATGGCGGCTGTCTGATGTTTTCATTATAACACAAAATTCTTAAAAAAAGGTTTGGTACCTAGAAATGTAAAGTGATATAAATAAGTTTTTCAAAACTTTGTACGTCGAGATTTATAAAACTTATAATTCGTTACATATAATGGAGAAAATGTAAATAATGCTTGGAATTTTACAAATTAAGTGAGTAGATAATTTTTATAGCTTTTTTTTAGTAAAAGAAAACTACATTTCTGTACATTTCTCTACAGTCTACGTCAGTGGCGAAATTACATCGGATCTGGGGGTACATGGCCCCTGAAAAAACATTTGGGCCTCTTTGCTGCCTTTTGCCCACAATTAACCTAATTGGATGAAAAGTTTCCAGCATAAACAAAAAAAAGCTTCTCATTCTAACCTGCCCCCTCCACAATGGCCAACTCCCAAAAAATATCGCTTCGTCACTGCTCTACATTCTCTCCTATTGAGAATTTGATGAGTGTAAATTAGCTAACCCAACTTGAAACCCATGTATATATAATAACGAAAACCAGGCACAATAAACATAATTTGAATTTCTGTGTATTGTAGGCAAAATCTGTCCATTCAATTCGCCTCTCATCCGAATTTTTTTGTCCCATGTGGAATTTAAATCTGTGCGCAAGATTTTTCCGTGAATTATAGATAAAGTCAAAAATACAGTAAATCTTCATTTAATTTTTCTACCATTACGGCAGCCTAAACTAGAAAGCCGTAAGTGTTAGAAAAATTATTCTGGCGCAGTTTTGAATTTAATGCAAAAAAAGTTTCTCTGTAATAACTGGAGGGGGGGGGGGAATCAGAAAAACAATATTGTAACGGCCAAAAGATGGCGGTGTGTACCTAGTTACGACCACTTTTGGGAGTACACCATACACGAAATATCACGTACTATCAAAGCAGTAATACTTCTAAAATAGATTCAGATTAGTCATCCACAAACTATAGTGGACCTTAACATTTGTTTGAGACTCAATAATATTTTAAACACATGAGTGAGTTAACACATTTAATAATATAATAATTTGTACATACAGTACATATTTCCACGTTAATATTAATACATATTCAATCAAAATTCAACAAGCAAGACTATCTGTTCACCAGAGACTTCTACTAGAGAGGTTCCAGGTACTTAGAAGTAGCTGTTGGAGAACTGAACTAAACTGAACAATTATACAACTGAATCGAGGGATTATATACTCGTTCAGGGTATGAAAACGTACGTGTCGGATAGGTAAAGTGAGGTAGGGTGTTGTTATTATAGGGTTGTGCTGACTCGTAGAGTACTCGAGGGACAGGTACAACTAGGTCAAAAATATACAGAAGGTATATCTGTATATGTAAAATTAAATACGAATAGTTTTGTGGTTGTTTATGAAGAGTTATAGGAAGGTAATTGTTGACAAATATCTTCATTTTTGGTATTCGAAAATGAGTGAACGAATATGTTCGTCATTTCTTAAAATAGACGAAAATATACGTTACAAATATGTGCATGTTTTTATGGAGCAATATTTTTACCTACTGCGTCAGAAAGAGGTATTGTGTTTGACACGTTTTCTGGTGATCTAATGAAATTTTATGCCACACTGCAGCATTCAATATTCATCTTAAAAATACGAATGATGTTTCAAAAAATTAGTATTTTTTTGGAGAGTAACACTGATCAAATAAATCCGAAAAATTCCCCATAGATGACCCAAAAATTAGATTCAAAATTTGGAAATTTTTTCATCAAAAAAGTAAGATGACTAATCACAAGTCTCGATTCCAAATAATACGAAATAACGCATGCTGATTGGATCACCCAAAAGTGTCCAGGATATGATATTTCTTGTGGTTATATAAATATTTCAGATAACACCATTCTCTCAGTATTATATTACCCTTCACTATAGCTATGCACATACATTCCACAAGCAAAATTTTAAGTTTTGACATTTTACTGTTTGATACATCATCAAATTTGTTTTTTGAGGCGTTGAGTCTGAATTTGGTGTTCATTTTTCTATCTGACCCATTTTTCAACCCCCCATGGGCCCCAAAAGGAGTCAATTTTGAGTTTTCACATTTTATTAGTGGTACATCACCAAATACATTTTTTTAGGTACTGAATCCGAATTTGGTGTTCTTTTTTCCATTTGACCCATTCTTCAGCCCTCAATGAACCCCAAGAGCTGGTTAATTCTGAGTTTTCTCATTTTAATATGTGATACATCACCGAATATGTTTTTTGAGCTGCTGATTCCGAATTTGTCGTTCATTATTCTATTTGATCCATTCCTGAACCCCCAGTGATCCCCAAAAGGGGGTCAATTTTGAGTTTTCACATTTTATTGTATGATACACCATAGCATGTGTTTTTTGATATGCCTTTTTGTTAAATCATTATTACTATTACTATTAATATAGTCCAATATAGTAGATCTAACAGAAAATTTGAATTTGTTTTCCTTGCGACTGATTGGAATTTGGTTGTTGACCAATAAATAAATCTGAATTGCCGTAATTGGGAAAAAAATAATAGGCTGAAAACCAAATTTAGTTTTTTCCAAATATTAGTTACAATATTAACAATTATCTGTCACTTCTAGAGTAAATTCTTCTTATTGTAAAAAACTGTTAGAGACTTTCAAATGGAAAGTGGAGAGTTTTTGATAGCATATCTAAGGAATTTAAACATTCTTAACAAATAAAACCCCCTAATGTTTTGAATAGATGTAAATAATGCTATGTATTTCAAGGTTGTCAAATCCATGTTAAATTTACAAAAAAATTGAATTAGAGAAATATTTAATATGAAGGGATCTACATTGCTTCATTCAAAACTCTTGCATCATATATTTATAACATGTGACTTGGAAGGCATTTCTACCAGCGAGACTGCCTTCGCTGTAATTCCACTTTGTAAAAAAATTACTATTATAAAACCTGGAAAACTTGTTTTTAACATTTTAGTTCTATTATGTATTATGTCCCAATATGCTGTCAGTTTCATTTTTTTTTTCAAAAATTTAATTATTCATTCATGTTGTCATATTTTGTTGTTTGTATGCAAATTACTCCGCGGACTGACTAGTATAAAATTTCGAATATTTAGGTAGGTCAGTTTTATATTTTGTAGCTGTGACAGACTCCTCCGATTGTTTTGAAGAACAAAATATTTTATAAATTAGATACTTACTGTTTGAGGAAGATAGTTTGATGAAAATTTCGCCATTTAAGTACATCGAGTTTGTTGTGTTTTATAGAATTTTAACTTTTTTCTTTTATACGGTAGAGAAAAATTTTCGAACAATTGTTCCCTATTCATTTCAAAATTTATACGAAAAACATTATTATCGCTCTACTAAAAGAAGACTTGAAAGTAGCACCTAGTTTTCGAGAAAATGGAGTTTGAGAATTGTGCAAAATTTATACATCGAGTTCTTCTGTAGTAAAATGGCTGACTGAATTTACGTAAACTACTGCTAGTTTTTGAATTATGCCCGTGCTGGAGCCGTTGGAAGAGAAAAAAGACCAAACGACTTGAATGCAACCTTAATGGACCAGTAAAGTTCCGTGATAACCCCCATGTAATTTGTAATGTGAAGACATGGCGGCATAAAAGTAGGCAACCAGCGTGTACTTAGTGCGTACTTTCGATGTTTAGCTTGAGTTCAGCAATTTAGAATACATTTGATGAGGGTCATCCATTAAATTTCACATGGATATAATGTACATAAAGATAGTTGACATCTTGTGGTATACAATGGTTACCTAGTTAGCGTCTGTATGTATAATTAGATTCTTTATATTGGTTCAGTACTATAGTACCAAGGATGCGACTTAAAATATAGTGAGTCTTCACCAAAAATTATTATTTTCCAATAATGAAAGAGTAGCATAAGTGCTTTAAGGAGCCTCGTGGAGTTTAAAAATCATACAAAATTTCAAATTTCATGGAATTTTTCTATAATGAAATAGCAGACTATATTCAAGTAAACAACAGTTCGTTTTTTGTTTTTTTTTTTTTTTTTTTTTTGAGTTTTGAATTGTAACTTTTTTTTTGGGGGCAAAAAAAGAATCAAAAAACGAAAATGTCGCTAAAATAATGAATCAATGTGTCTTCTTTAAAACAATGATTCTCTGTGTGATAATATTAATGGAGGAGTATCGTGGGCTAATTGCTTTTAGAAGCTCAGTGATGGAAGTTATACCCATGGGTATTTGGAAGCTTAAAATTGGAAATTCAAAATGTTCTTGTTCCAGAGCCAAATTTATAGTAAAATATAAAACAGCAGGGCTACAATCAGTATTGTTCTGAATATAAAAATTCACGAGTCCTTTGTATACAAAAATTTGAAACAATATTCCAAAATTTCAAGAAATAGCTTCATTAACGCTTTATAACTTTGTGCGCTAAAGATCTGCTGGTTGCTTTTTTTTTTTTGTTAATGAAAACTTTCGCTATAACGGCAAATAGTAATAAAACTGTACTCGACTATTCAGGAATTTTCTCAGATCACTTTTTATTATGTGTGTTCGTACGAACATTGCCCTATCAAAATCGCAGACGGCTTGTTTCTTTATCTTTAATGGGGCTTGTTAGAAATTTCACTAGTCTACATTGTTGCTTTTTTTCCTCTCTCTGGCTTGACGTGTGTGTTTTTGTTTCGCTTGTAAACATTTTCGATGGAGGGTTAAGCGACGCAGACTGCGCTGAATGCTGGAAAAAACAGCAAACATTTTGAATGAAAACGTGGGGAAAATGGGCTCACTTTCGGCGTTTCAAAGTCGAATATGATATTTTTCTATTTCGTCTTAAGGTCTCGTCAGAACTTTGCAAACTGTGATTTTCATCTTTTATTTTTCGTTAATATGTTCCGCACCACCGCAATTGTAGATGTCACAATCCCCCCCCCCACAATATTTCTACTGTTGGCATTTTCATTTTCGTGGATTACTCGGTAAACGATGTTAAACGGGGAAAAGAGTATGCCCAGTAATTTTCTTTAAAGCTTAAATCGGCATATTTTGGTCACCACCCACTCCCTCTCGTGTGGTGTGAATGTGAAATGAGACACCTTTATTACTTTTTTTCTACCTCAGACGATGAGGAGAAGAAGAAAAAATTATATCGCGACCAAGGATCGTTAATAAAAGAGGGTTTTCAAGAATCACGAGCGAGTTTAAAAAAAATAATAAAAAATTAGCCACTCATTAAAAAAAGAAAAATTAAAAAGCTGAGAACTTAAAAAATTGGATGAATAGGAACTTCACCCGCTTTGAGGAAATGCCTTTCCGCACTTGTTAAACGCACTATATTTTTTTGTAGCTAGTGTATCTAATGTTGAATTTGAGTAAGGCGGCAATGAAACGTGAAATAATGGGAGAACCGAAAAAACAAATGAAAAAACGTGGAAAAAAGTGAAACAAAAAGAAAGAAGGTACGGTAATAATTTAAAATGAATGTTGGAAAATAAACTTCGAAACCTCTGGCCACCTCCATAAGAAAACTATTATTGTTGTCGCTCTGATTTTTATGAATTTTCAGTACCTATATTTAAGTAAAAAGAATTGTATCCTCATTTTACTAACTGCTTGACATAATCCTTGTTCGCACTTGGTTAGTTTGCAAGTTACTAGTCTGCTACTTTGAGTTTTATTCTGTTGATAGTTGAAGTCACTGAATCGTTTTAGTTGTTGAAAGTCAACTTTAACCTGGTAGGTCGCCATGAAAGATTTCAGCTGAGTGTGAATGCGTCTATAGCCTGTAGTTGATAGAGTGTCTCGAGACAGCCGTTCAAATCTGGTAGTGAAATATTATAAAATTATGTATTTATAAATAATTAAAATAAAAATAAAATCTCTTCATCTTGAAAGTGTGTGGAAAAGGTTTAAGAAATTGATAAAGTGTTTGAAAATGTGGCTAATTACTTGGGAAGGTGTGTGGATAGTGAAATGAGAATCGGTGTTCAATTGGCCACATTCCACTAGCTAAACATGTCTGAAAGTGAGATATTTCGTACACATGTTCAGTGACGTACCATGCTCTCTAAATTTGGGTATGCGCTGAATGATATACAGGATGTCAGGAGGATAAACAACATAACTTCTTAGATCGATTTTTGGATGCAGAAAAAACTAAAAAATTCATTTTACAAAATGCCGATTATGTTTCCTTTTCCAGTTATAGCCACTCCCCCCATCAAAGGAGAGGAGGGAATAAAAATTTAATGTAACTTCCTCACAACTTGACAATATTAACAAAATTCGGTATGATGGACCTTATTTATATTATTCATTTTTATCTAACTTTTAAAGATTCACCCATACTTGGGAGGAAGGAAAGAAGTTTTGCTCTGATTTAAATAGCTATATCTTTTTAAACCTTCGTTATATGGAAAATGAGTCTCGTCATTTTATTTTTGGTTAAAAAATACATATAAAAACTCATGCGAAGATGGTTTCTGTTTAAAAATCACCTCTATCACCAACATTCTTATAAATTAATATATATGTTCCATCATCTTTTTGTTGACGTTTTAGTTTGTCTACAAAAAAGTCAAACAAAATATAGAGGGCTAATGTTTCCAATTTGTGGAATAATAACTGCCTATATGATACCTGTTCTCACATACAAACACCACCAAATATGCTGACAATGAAAAGTCATCATATTTGGCAGATACTCCGATGTCACACCACCTATTTTAGGTCGGCCATTTTGAACCATGACTATAAAATTATGGACACTGTGTTCTCTTCATTTGAAGACAAATTAATTCTTGTGACTACTATCAAACAAATAAGTTAAGGTCCACACTAGCTGTTTGTGAATGTACCAGGTTTCAAATATAATATATGTAATAGAAGTAAAGTGATAAATTGAATGTAATCTAGTAATTGATTTTGAATAAATAAAGAGATAAATAAAAATATTTGTCGCTACATTTGTCGGAGTTTTCTAAACTTAAGAAAACATTCGCAACAATATAAAATATTTATATTTTTTGCAAAAAATTACCAATATAGCACAAATACGATGCATGCGATAAAATATACTGATTCAGTATCATATTTTCAAAATATTTTGTAAATGAATTTTTAATTTTTGTGTCAAAAATCATTATTTTTTTGTGAAATGAAAAATTATTTCAAGTTGTAACAAGTACAATTTTAGGAAATAATTCGATGGTTCTCCTTTCCTGTAGTAACAAGAATTGTGAACAATAAAAAAATAAATAAAAATATATGTGAAAAAAATCTCTCATATTGCAAAACAAAGTGTAGTGCCGTTCTCTATGTTCTGGTTACAAAAATATTAGCAGAGATTTTAGTGTCCACGTTTAAATCTAGTGTACAGAAACAGTTTTTACCTTTTGCTGAGATCGTGTTTTTTTTAGGCTAAAACAAGTGTTTTTCTCCATGAAGCCTAGATAATGAATTGTTCAGGACTATTAACAGAAGGGTAAAAGAGGAAAAATCACACTGAATTGTTAATAATGTGGGAATAAATTGATCAATCAAAACTAAAATTGGTAGTTCTGGTCCAAGTAAGGGAGATACTGTTTGTACCAAATTTCATAATTACAACTTCTATCGAGATAAAATGAAGAATTAGCACCCCCAACAGCCCAGTGGAATGAACCATAATACCTACTGATAGGAACCAAATTTGGGAGAATGTTAGAAATACTTCAAGTCAATACCTGTACCAACTTTTGTGACTACAGCTTGAAAATTACTCCTTTGGGAGCCATTAATACGCCAAAAATGCAATAAAATCGCTACTACCAGAGGTACCGTAAGGCCTATTCGCACCAAAATTGGTATATATTGTCCTTGACTTAAAGTACAAATATATACAAAATTTCAGGCATATTGATTGAAAATTGCGATCTGTACGCTGTTCAATAAAAAATGCATATAAACCGACCTACCAGACATACCATGCGCCCGACCCAGAAGGAAAAAAGTAGGGTTCTTCCTTCGGTGGATTCAAATATGTGTTTCAAATTTCGAAACCATCCGATTAAAACTACGCCTGGAAATGGGCTCAACGCAAAAGGGGGTAAAAATGAATTCTCAAAAATAGTGTCAAAATGCTCAGATCATGAAATGAAAAATGTACCCACTCCCACCCCTGGGTCCGAATACTTGGACAATTTTAATAAGTAGATGAGAATTTATACGTAACAATTCATTTTAAGTTAAAATTGTTCCCTAGAAGAGATAAGTATATGCGCTCAGAAAATCACATATCTCATGTTAAATGCACTTGTATTGTATAACTACCTACGTGAAATTAAAATGTCTATTTTTTTTAAAGATTGTAATATTCGCACGTAGCACAGAAAAAAATTGTCTATATTATTCCATTTTATTCAACTGATCGATATTATTCCTATTTTTTTTCTAATTTATTAATTTATTTAGGTCACCGATCATTAGAATTTAAAATTTTCTTCTTAAAAATTGTCTGGATATGTGGCGCACACCTGCATACCCAAAGAATACTACGCCCCTGCACATGTTATAAGAAACACATTTTTAGGGTTTTTGCACCAAATGCAACAAAACCCTATTAGAATCATGTTTGTTATTCTTCTTCTTCAGTCAGTTTTATGTTGTGTTTTTCAATTGTGAAAATAAAATTAATTCCTCTATTATTATTTGGAGAGCTAATGTGAGATTCGTTTCATTTATGATAATTGATAATTATAATGATAATGAATGAATAATGAATTATAATGATTAATAATTATTATTAATTGATTAATGAATTATTCTTTATTTATTCATTCTTTAATTGGATGTGTGAATTGTCGAAACACGTTTCATGAGATTATCAATACAGATTGATATTTTGGCCGCATCACTATGCAATAAAATTCAACTGAGCAAAAACCCCGTTGCAACATCATTCGTTGCAACATCGTTTAACGATGTAGCATGTTTTAAGTAATCGTAAAATTCTCTCTTTTCAGGAATGTATGGCTTGTGGAAAGTGACCAATTTCAGAACCTGAAAGTCGCATTTACTTTTTGCCGGCCTATTTGCATCCTTTATCTACTTTCCTCACACCTTTGTGGGTTCTTCTTTTCTTTCCACATGCCTTTTCTAATTCTTATACATTTTCCAGACCTCTTTAGTTTGAAAGAAAACTTATATGTGTAATTTAATTCTTTTTACTTTTTTATTTTGTTATTTAAAAACGTTTGCTTCTGTAGGGATTTGATAAGGCAACAGTAACATTTACAGGATTTGGAAGATGACCCCTCTATCGTGGGTGGGAACCAGAGTCCTGCACCTGCGTAGGTAACTACCGGGCGGTATGTCGCATTAACTGATCAGACGTATGAGGTATGAGGTAACACCACATACCTGGTAACAGTCTGAACTGGTAAGTAGTGTCAGTGATGACCGGGTTTAGTGGGTAAGAGCCTCCAAGTATCACTCGGTACCACCAGGTAAGAGATATGGGTAAGTACCGGGGTTACCTGGTAGTAGGTACTGATTATTAACGGATACCCCCAGGTAATAGGGATGGGTGAGTACCGAGGTTATCGGGTAGTAGGTACTTAAATTTTTTCGTCTTCTTTTCAATATTTCACCTTTCGGCATTCATATTTTCGAAGAAATGATTTTTTTTTTCTTTTACAGGATGGATAGAATATACCTACCCACTAATTTGCCTAGTGATTTACATTAAAAAAAAAAAAAAATCAATACCTAGTTCCCTAATTAAAATAACAAATCTGGTTAATTATGCTGAAGGCTTTTAATTAAATTTAATGCGAACGTATCTGAATGAAAACTAATGTTATTTGTAGATTGTTGAATTTATTATAAAAATTTTTTCGTTGAAGTTCATGTCACAGAATGCTATGTTGATCAGCTGACCGGACAAGAATTATGTTAATTGGGTACCTACTTGAATCACTAAAAATCATAAAATCATCAATGATTCGTAATATTATTTTTTTATTCAGTTATTCATTATACCTGGGTATCCTTGTACGAGTTGTTCCTCTTACCTGGGTACCCTGGAACCCGGTTGTTCCTCTTACCTCGGTACCCAGGTACCGGGTTGTTCCTCTTACCTGGGTACCCCGGTACCAGGTTATTCCACTTACCAGGTATTGCGAGGTGATACCAGATACTGCTAGTGACCTGGTACCTGATAACACCAGGTTGTTCACAGATATACATACCTACTAACTATAGTGCGTTACCCGTCAGCTGCGTAGGTAACCATGCAGGACTCTGGTGGGAACAGTCACAATCTCCTGCGCGCCTTGCGGGCATAAAGGGAACTCGCCTACTGAAGAAATGTAGGTAGGCGAGTGACTGGGCTGAGGAAGTCGCCTTAGTCGTTATGGATCTAGTGTGTGAGATAGATGTGTGACGACGTATATTTTCATGTCCCTTGGACGTTAAACCATACATTAATTATAAGTGCCTACAACTGTAGTGTCTCTGCCACTACACCCTCTACCAACTAAGCTACAACAGATAGTTGGCGGTATAGGGAGCAGTTGCCCATCATAGTTGCCTATATGGCTTTGTTTTATTTATTTATTTATTTATTTATTTTTTAATTTTAATGATTAGGAGTTTAATAAGAATTTTATTCTAACAGACGTAGGGAGGAAGAATCAAATTTTATTTGACTTTTGTTTTGAAACATTTTCACACCGTTTTTGTGTATATGGTTGTACTATTAATGTATTTTCTAAAGGAAAATAAAACTATATCATTCATTGCAGTGGCGGAACTTGGGAGCAGGACCTGTGGAAAAGCGTTGGTCTTGAGTCATAGTTCACGATTATATAGGTCATTCAAATTCTTCTGTACACAATATGTACCTGCTATGATCAGGGTTAATTTATTTAAGGCCCATATGCAAGACAGATATACTTATATGTATCAATAGTAACTTGAAAGTTACATAGGTATCTTAATAAAGTTATTCCTGTTTAAGTATGTTTATAATTAGATATAATTTTATTATTAATTGATAATGGAAAGAATGTAATCATTACTTAAATATCATTCTTGCATTAGGCCCTAAGTATGGAGTTTCTCTTCGCACTTAGTTGTAATCACAGGCATCAAAATGGGAATTTTTTGTGGTATCAGTGAAACTGAATAACCCTGCATACTATTTTGGGAGAATTCAATTTTCATCATCCAAAGGTTGGTTGCTCTTTCAGTGGTGTTAAAGAAGTAGGCCGAGAGTATGGGCGAGGTGTAGTCACTGGTATCAAAATGCAAGCTATTAGAATGTTGAGATTTGCTGCTATTTATACAGGTACCTACTAAATTTCGATAATTGTTTTTTCAGAAACAATGAGGGAATGATTTTGAATGATCTGGTTGCGATGCTGTCATATATGTTTGATTGTTTTAAACCAGGCTATACACCGATTATACCAGTTTCTGCATCGAGTTTGTCTGGTTGGTGTAGTTAGGTGCTGGGGCACTGAAGTTATTTGATTGAAAAATTGCGAGTTGGTGTAGCTACACTCATGTACACCAACTACACCAACTTCCAAAGGAGGTTAGTTGGTGTAAAATGTTAGTTAAAACAATTAAACTACAAATTTAATAGGAACCATCAAATTTTTTTCCACAAACGACCCCCTTGGTCGATGCAGTTTGCAGCATTCCTCCCATAAAATTAGCTGAGGAAGATTCACAATACCGCCCGACGTTGTCTACACCCACCCACATCCGTAGTAAGTCAAATAAAAACAGCTCGTATTGAGTGAAAGGGTACACCGGTAGGTAGGTAAATTGATAGATCTGCCCATTTAACGAGATTTCTATTTAGAGAATTTTTTCAAGGAATCATTCAGTTTGTTAAATAGAGGTTCTATTGCATATGAATTTGTATTTGTTTGTGTGTCTGAGGTCTCTTTTTTCACGTGAAACCAAACACAAACTGAATCCAAACTCAAACTTTCACAATGAGAAGTAGGTAAATTTTAAATGGCTGTGTTTTTTACAAACACCTGCTAAAAATCACAAAAAATGAAAACGGTAAATCGAATTATGGAGTGCAGGTTATTTGTGTAATTTAGAATTAGAAATTCGTTTCACGTATGGGGAGCTAGGAAAATAAGATGTGTTTTGAAAATGTGCTAATGTGTTTTCACCCGGTGGAATAGACCATATAGGCCTATTATGTAAGCTATTCCGAGAAGGAAGCTGTCTCAAAAACATTTCATCATTGTTTTTCACCTTATTACTCTCAATTGAACGACTTATCGAGAATGTTTTTGTTTTTTTTTTTTTTTTGTTTTTTTGTTACAGAAAGGTCAAACGCCGTTACATATAGCCAGCAGCCAGGGAAGTCAGGGAATTACAGAATTACTCGTGCAGTATGGATGCGATATCAACTGTACAAATAAAGTAAGAACACAAATTACTGGTAATGGGTCAGTAATATGCTCTTTCATATGCTACGTAGACTGGTTTTACAATAATTACCAATTTTAAAAGTCTGATGATTTTAATTTTTTAATTTTTTTCTTTTGTTACAGAATGGGAACACCGCCTTACATAATGCATGTCTTTCAAATAATGCTCATATCGTAGAATGTCTCATATCAAAAGGAGCTGATTTAGATGCGCTCAATTGTGTAAGGTTGCAAAGTTTGAAATTTTGTTTAATTAGTTCCTGAATTTTGTTGCAGAAATTCTTTTAAATTCGAATAAAGTTTTATGTTATTACGAGTTCCTGACGTTGGTCCTATTTTTGAGTCATAGTCATCTTCATTTTCTTCATAGATGATAGTGGGAGGGAGTGATGGGAAAAAGGGGGAGAGGGAGAAATAGAGAGAGAGAGAGAGGGATATGCGGTTCTTCAAATACTTTTAAAATTTTTATCGCTATTTAGCTCAATTTAAATCAACCATTTTCAGCTAGAGTTGGAAAATTTATGAAATTTGCATAATGCGTATGCTGGCGTTTGAGAAACTCGAATATCAACCAGCTATGCCCGAGATGTGGTTGGTTAGTCAGCCTAAATATTATTGTTTAAAATTGTAGTCACATTCTGTCTTTATAAGGACTCGTAATATTATTGATTCAAAGACAATATGACCTTGGCACGGCCAAGGAGGGGGAGATTTTTTCATATGCTTCCCAATCTGGTTAAATTTGTTGACTCTAATACTGACTACAGTATGAAGTAGATCGATGTTATTAAGGTGGTTAGCCGAGCAATTCTCATTTTGGCTGAGAAATTGATGGGAAAGTGAAGAAGACCAGTCCCCCCATCTACAGCCTGCTCCTTTTCTCCCATTGAACCATAAGTCAATATACGATGAAAAATTTGATTACAGAGGCTGCAATCACCAATGCATATTGCTGCTGAGCAAGGATATACGGAAATTTGTAAACTCTTGCTGGCAGCTGGTGCTAATATACAACAACGAGAGCAGGTACGCCTTAACATGTTGTGTATTTATGTTGCTCTAAGTCTACCATTATTCGAAGAAAATAGCGTACCAAAATGGCGTTTATGACTCTGTGTGCACGTTGAATATTCACCAAGCTGTAGCCTAAAATATTCGTTAGTTCTTTTTGCAAATATGTGTCGACAAATGTTTCTCCATAGCGAGGTAGTATAGTAACCTATAATGTAGATCACTGATGTTTGAATTTGTACGTGGCAGGGTGGAAAAACACCGTTGTATATCGCAGCTCGTGGAAGTTTTACTGCCATCGTTGACATGATCATAAAGACTATACGTCTCGAATGCCCAAATGAGGTATGCCTGCGAGTCTCGTCAGTTAATAAAACTTGTGTTTGCTTATCGGTGCTTTCAGCTTTTTGTCAATCTGTGTTATGCTGTCGCTTTCAGTTGATTGATTAATTTTTGCAATGCATACATGGCTGTGTTTCATCAAATATTTTTCATTTACAAAAAATGAATTATTTTTGAAAATTTTATTTTTAATGATATTTATATGATATTTAATGAAAAAATATTGAATATTGGACTGTTTCGGCGCCATATTGGAAAATTTTCTACTCCAAAATTTCTTTTCAGTTCCAATAAAAATACTCCGAACGAAGACTTACTAATTTGAATGATTGATGATGCAATGATTGAAAAATACCTGCAAATAATAGTCTATAATGTTTTGAGAAATTGATCTTTGTTTTGTTTTATTTTATTTTTTTTGATGGAGTATTAAAACATAATTTTTTCAATTAAAATATTTAATATTACTTCGGTTGTCAAAAGATGAAAGTATGTTGAACATTTTATTTAGGTATAGCTTGTTTACAAAAGTTCTGAAAGTCATTGCCCAGACAATAAATTTTCATTCGAAAGCACACTGATGCTTGATTAAAAATCCTGAAAAAGTCAGTCAAAAAATAAAGCTTCAGCTTAATTTTTTGGCTCTTTCATCCATATTTAGGAAGTTAAGTTTAACCTGTCTATGCTTCAACCTCACTTAGAAACGATTAACTATAAAATTTTTTACTGAAGAATGTATAACATTCGATTTTTATGTCAAGAACTTCATAAGAGAATGCAATTTTATGAATAAAAAATTATTGGTGAAGTCATTGTAAAGTGAAATTTAAATAACGGTATATTAAAGTGAGGTTTGTGTGTATAGTGTTTTTAGCATCTAATTTAAACGGTTGGTTTTCTACTGATTTGAGTGAAATTTGTTAACCTTTGGCTTTACAATCGACTCACTAGGTCCGGAGATTAAAAAAGTGGAATGCCTCAATGTTCAGAATTGAGAAAAATAATCACCACATTATATTGTAGCCCATAATTTCTTTGACGTATTACTATGTTTAACGCATGTATAGCTAGTCAATGAAACCATTTTTCGCACCGTTGAGATATTAAGGGATCCAACACCGTCATTATCCTTCATAAGTACCTAGGCCACACTTATAGGAAAAGCAGTTTTTTGTGTTAATGAAAACATTTTTTGGCACCTATTGTTTGCAGTTAGTTGGCATTTGGTTTGCAGCAGTGAAAATTCACATCAGCAAGAATTTTCATTTTTTTGTGATTAATAAACAAGTGTTACAGCTTGTGATTTTTTTGTGGCTGTTGCTGCATTGGTTGTCAATTTGCGCGCTCTTAGATTCTAATATAGGTTTTGTTTTTGTCTCAGCACGAGGGCCAGAGACAGATCTCACGTCGGCGGAGTCGGTGGCCGCAGGAAACGGAATTTGAAATACTCAGCCGCAAAGAAAATAGTGAGAAATTTGGCGAACTGCTGTGGAAGCTGTCGCACAAGTATCTACAGCCTGGAGAGTGGAAAAAGTTGGCCCACCGTTGGAATTTCACCGATGACCAGATTAAGGCAATTGAGCATCAATATACCGGTAAGTTCATCATTTTAGTCAGTACATAATACTCTCAAGAACATGGCTGGCAAGTTTTATGTAGTGTGTGTAGCAATCGCTACACATGAGAAATTCCCAAATGGTTTTCGCTACACATGGGAAATAATTATGTTTACACACAACTACTCATTCTACCTGACAAAAAAAATGTTGAATCATCTGAAAAAGCACATTTAGTTTAAGTGAAACTAAAACTAAGAATATGTTACTTCGTAAATAAGATATCCATAAAACTAATATTATAATATATGTTCGTATCTAAAAAAAATCAAATTGTCTTTGTTCTGTATAAAATTTTCACCAAAAAAATTTTTTTTTTTTCGCTACACATGGGAAAATGAGAAGTTGCCGGCCCTGCTCGAGAACATAAGTTAATACATACGTATATAAAACTGAGTTATTTTCATCAGTTGCCCATTTAAGCTAATAAAATTAATAAAATTTAATTAATTTAATCATTTTTGCAATCGGCTATTAGTAGTGTTCAAATGATGAAGAATCTTCAATATTCTATAATTTTTTGTATCAAAGTCAGTTTCAAAAGCATTAATATGGTGGAAGGGCTAAGCGACCCAATAGGTTTAGGCTGATTTGGAAAATTGAAAACTGTTGTTTTATTCGGCATCCTATTTTTTGAAGTGATAGATGTCCTAAATATGCCCAAGTGTATCATAATGCTTCTCCTCCACAAATCCCTTCTCTTAATATTATTTCAACTGAAAAGAAAAATGCTTTTTCTCTTTTTATCACTATACACTTTTATTTAACTTAGTCCACTTGTTTGTGTTTAGTTCCATGAG
Organism: Ericerus pela; assembly: GCA_011428145.1. Taxonomy (NCBI): domain Eukaryota; kingdom Metazoa; phylum Arthropoda; class Insecta; order Hemiptera; family Coccidae; genus Ericerus; species Ericerus pela. The sequence goes on along the minus strand of WOFM01000417.1, from coordinate 494,425 downwards.
CGTTAAGCGATCGCATATAGAATTTAGACTTTTTGTGATAACTGAACAAAATTGTCACTCGATAACAAAACTGTAGCATGGCAGACAAGTGCGCTAGATCTCACACAATATTTTACACTCTACTATCTGGAGTGGATAAAATCTCAAACTGATTGCAATCTATCCTGTCTAGTCTAGTCAGTCTGAGACCACATTTACTCTCCCTCAGATTTTCATTCCCCAACCTCAATTTAGAATTTATTAATGGCATTCTAGCATTGTGCACACGAACTACTTTCCATTGATACCTTTTTCGTAAAATTTCATTCATCATTTAGGCGTAAAAATGGAAAAATAGGTGATATGACCTTTTTTTAAATAATACAAATGATTCCAAAGTTTTCAGCCACTTCAGGGACCATATCACTCCGATGTTGGATTACTGAAATAAGGTGTGCTGATGTTAAGAATGTTGGCGATAGAACTATTTGGATCCAGGGCTGACTACGTATTTTGTTCCACGTTTATGTGTGTTGCTTAATTTTTTTAAGTAGTAATGTGGGTTGGGAATGCTGGCAGTAGCTCATTTTAAATCACGAATCTTTTGGATTCAAAGTTAAGCATGTAACCATTGTACTTACTAGAACCTTCAAAATCAGATATATTTTAAATATTTTAATTTTATAATGTTTCATTTTATTCATTGAAAAAAATATTATGCACCAAAGTCAAAATTTTCCAAAATTTATGCATACACACTGATCAACATTGATTACCTATATTCTAACCACGTCAGCTTAATTTCAGTGTGAAAAAAGAATTTAGAGACAAACGGCTGTGTCATACACATTGTCGAGTGTCTGTGAGTAAGTTAGATTTCTCGCAGCATTTTACGTTTAATAAAATTTTATTTTTAAAAATTCATGTTTATATAAACTTATTTTTTGTGTGCATTAAACCAAATAAACTAAAATAATAGTGTGGCTATATGGAAAAATTACCTATTATAAACTTAAAAGTTATGGAATTGATACCTAAGAAACAATCGGTACTTATTTAACAAATCCGTTTTCAAAAAAGATGCAGGTTAAACCTCAGAGTATTAAATATAGTAGAGGACACATGCGTATCTGAATTGTGTTACCAAAAACTTGTAGCTACTGTTCCCACTCATGTACCAAATTCAGATTTACTTTCACGCATTTTGGCCTATTGGCAGTAATGCGAAATTTTGGTTTTTATAAATTTTACTGTTAAATTAATCGAGTAAATAGTTAGAATAAATAATTACAAATTCGAAACTTGAGAATAGTTATCTCCCTTGAGTATTCGTATATTTTGAAGTGAATTGTAGTTCAGTATGTAGTATTTTATTTATGATGTTATGAAAAAGAAGTTTGTGAGAATGGAAATTACGGTGACATCCATTTTTGTAAAACATCATTCTCTTCTGTGAATGCTTAAAATTGTAGACAACCCTCTCTCTTAGAAGCAATAACTGGGAAATGGACGAAAAAGTTGGAGAAACTGGAACATGAAATGATTTAGGCTATGATTTATTGGGTCTGATCAAAATGAATTTAAATTGCCAAACCAGGTCGATCTATGGTATAAATTTATGCCTTAAACTTATACCTACAAAAATTTGATTTAAATCACTTCGTGCATAGTCTAGCTTCCGTTTCTACCCTAATTCATCAAAATATCGTTTATAATGTGTATATAGATACTGTATGTGTAATATGATACATTTATATTATATTTTTATTCACTTCAATTTATGTTTGGCAGGTCCTTCGAGCTACAAAGAACATTGCCATCGTATGTTACGCATTTGGGTCGACAGTTTGCCCCCATCTACAGATGCATTACAAGAGCTAACGGACGCTTTAGAAGCCATAAATAAGCGTAAAGTTGCAGGTATTGTTACTATCTCTGTTGTAAACTTTATTATTAAATCACATTTTATACCCCTCGTTGAGGCTCTTTACTTTCAAATGTTTCGTTTTTCTTGTTATAATATTTTTGAGTCTAGTAATCCTGTATATACATAGCTTACATAGGTATAGGTAGTAAATATAATTATGGTAATAATAAACAATGTAATAAAACAACTCGTAATGACAGCTTATTCTTTAATAACAGTCTTGTGTGTACCTGGTAGCAGAGAAGGGCAAGGTCACAAAAATATGATCTAGATCTAGATCAAAGATCTCACTAAAAAAAATCTAGATTGATATCTTTGATCTAAAGATCAGATTAAAGATTAACTCATTCGACGAATTGTAATTTCCTTCTATTTTGCCTAAAAAATTGGAAGTTATTTCTATTTTATATTTATTATATCTGTATTTCATTATTTGAAAGTTATTTCGGGTGTTTTTAGAGGAATTATACGAAACAAAATGAAAGATTAACAAATTTACATTAGCAAAATTATATTTACTAGCTTTAACCTGCGACTTCTCTCGCAATTATGCAGCAAATGGGTAAGAAAGGTACCATTTAACCAAAAAGGGTATGCTTAAGTGCGTATGACACAATTGGTAAAATGAGGAGAGGAGCGGTCATACTTGCGGCTACTTCGCTTATTTTAGTGATAATTCAGCATTTTTTTCTTTTGTTTTATGTGAACGGCAGAAAAACTGAGAAAAAAGTCTAAAATATTAGAGGAGCTGCGAGGAATTTAAGCCGCATCCTCATGATGCTTTCATTTGACAGCACAATTTCTTACCCATTCGAATCTCATTTTTGTTATATTTGTCCGTAATTTTTACATTCTCAACTTATAAATTTAAAAAAAACCAATATCGATATTTTATCGATGTGTGAGAAAAAATAGGAAAATAAAGAAACATCGAATTCGAAAACAGATCCCATATAGAAAATAAAAATGTTATCACATTAAAAAAAACTTCTCTCTCTTTCACTTCAAGATTCTTCAGCGGCTATTGGAGGTAGAAAGTTGAAATCCAACGAATATCAATATTGCAAATTTATATTTTATCATTTCAGATACAATTCTGAGGAAAATGCAGGAGGCAGACCAAACACCTTCTGAATCAAAACACTGTTGCGACAAGGAGTGTAATGTGATGTAAATACTTACTATTGCGGTTCTCTCTTTTCTACGATTTCATCCGTTCGTTTCTCTCCCGTTCTTCGCATTTTCCTCGTTACCCCTTTGCCTTCCTCTTAACTTACAGTGTAAATCCTAGACAAATACATTTTGTTATTTTTTTCCTTTATTTTTCATCTTCTTTTAGAGTTTCGATGGTAATGCTCAAATTAGATTATTGTTCTTTCTTCTTCTTCTCCTCCTCCTTTATTTTTTTTCTTCTCTTCAATGTTTTATGAACTTTCCATACCTAAATACTGATCGATTATTTTTACGTTTCTTTCTCTCCTTCGTTTTTTTATTTATTTCATTTTATTTACTTTCTTTCTTTTATTTTCTCTTGTCTGCGTATCATATATATGATTCAGATGCATATTTACGATGTTTTCCACCTTCACCGTGTATCTTCCTGGAAAAATTCGATCTTCATAAGTTAATTTAGTTATTCAAACAGTTTCATATCAAAACAATATGTACCGCATTCGTATTTACCATTTAATTTGTTTTATTTATTATTTACCTATTTATTAATTCATATTCATTCATTAACTTCGTTGATTTTTGTTTTTGGTTGAATTTTTTCTTTCTTTCTTTTTTTTTTCTGATTTATGACTTTGTTAAATACATAGTCATTATTTAATTACGTTTTTATTGGAGTTATGTACACTCTATTTCCTACAGCCATTTTCTTATGATACCTCACTTGTGCGGGCGAATAAGAGCTTCGAGAGAAGCGGCTAGAATTTGGTGATGAGAAGATTGCCTTCTGTGGGTGGTAATTTTCCTTTAAACTAAGTTTTTTTTCTCTGCGCAGGCAGAGAGAAATTTGTTCTCAAAATGGAAATTCGAAGACAAAATTATTTTTTATTGAAAAAATAAAAAAAAATTAATGCAGGAGCATCTCCACCAGAAAATGTAGATTTTCAACAACAACCCAATTACAATCATACTTAATTGGCAACAAGTTACCATAAATTAATGATTGTGATAAATTTCGTGGGTAGCCATTTATGGAAAATTACTATTTTAGAGTCAAAAAGCAGAGTTAAAACGGACATAATGGAAGTACGATTCGCCTGGTCGGCCTCAAAATGAGTGACACGGTATAATAAATCGTAGTAAATATTTACTTCAAATTTCGTAGCTATTAGTCAAAAATTAAACATTTTATAGCTATAAAATCTTCAAAATTGGAAAGAAAATGGCGGTACAAGAAGTATCATTCGGCTGATCCGCACCACATTCAATAGGCCTGATCAAGGATATGACCAATGGATTTTTTTTTGGAGGAACGAAAATATCCTACTGAAATTTTTGAAATCGTCGCTGCTAATAAGAAGCATAATTTGCCAACTGTACAACTGCCAAAACTGCCAATTTTGCCAGTTGAAAAATTGCCAACTGCTGTACAGACTTTAGAAGCGGACTACAAAACAAATAAATAAATAAAAAAATAAATAAACAAAAAGAAAGTTATCAATCTGTATGATTTTCTGACTGTAAATTCAACTAGTCAATTTTCTCAACGTCAAAAAGTTTTTTGGCGGAGCCTCCTCCCATCCCCCTTAGCTACGTTCCAGGACCTGGTCTTTGGCTTAGTACTAAAGTTTGTACCAAATTTCGTGACTGTCGGACGAAAATTGGGATTTTTATTATGGTATAATGTAACTGTTTATTATGAATTTGAGCTTCGAGTTATTTGATGCCAAAAGATTTCTTGGGTCACAAAATGAAAAACATGCCCATCCCAACTCTTAGGTCTGCTAGATCGTTTAATGAGATCAAAATTAATATATAGGTACATTTTCATCGAAGACCAGAAAGTGGGTTTAAGAGATCTTTGCAACTATAGTCAATTATCAGCTGAAGAATCCATTTTTTATGTAAGTTAAGAGTAACGTGAGGATGTTTACATAATATTTCAATATTTCTACTGAATGGGTATAAATGCTTTCTAAAGAATAATCTACAAGACAATCGAAAAATACAATTAACAAAAATGCCGTTTTTCGACCGTTTTTACCAGGAAAATGAGAACGATAGGGCGGTCTTACATTTCTAATATGTTTGACTAACAAGTATTTCATTATAATTACGATAGATAGCGTTAACGAATCTATAGTAACTCGAAATTTCGTACGTATTTTTCCATCGTAAAATACAATTTTTTTGATCGTTTTCATCGGGAGAATAAGAGAGATTCGGAGGGCGCGCGTTCTTAATATTTTTTTCTCCTAATTAGTTCATCAGAATTACCATAAATAGTGTTACCCAATCAATGGAAATTAGAAATTTGTACATCTGATGCGTGAAAACGCTGTTTTTCGACCGTTTTCACTAGGAGAATAAGAGCGATACGGAGGTCATACGTTCATAATATTTCGGTCGACCTAACAGTTCATTATAATTACGATAGATAGCGTTAATATTTTTACTTACGTTTTATCAGTGTATCAATATTTTTGCCTTGAATAGACTGGTAGGCAATTATTTTCACATGCAAAAGAACAATTTTGTAATGAAACAAATGGTGATAAAAGCTATAAATTAAATAATTTATTATGGAATTTGTGAAGAGATTTGGACTCTGAATTTTAAAGTGGTTTTCGTACCCAGTAGATAAGGTTTGGTGATGCGATTCACGGAAATATCTCCGAACTTGATGAAGGAAATGCGCAATTTTGGTTCACACTAATTCCGAGCACCTTTCCGTTCATTCCACTAAAGATTCGAATCTTCAATCGAATCAAGACAATCCGTGTAAACCAAAATGGCGTATTCCCTTACCTAAGCTGATTTCAGTTTCGCTAGATTCACTGATTCAAACGTGGTGCGACCTTATTCGATATTAATAAAAAATTTTACCATTTTAACGGTTGGTACTCATTATTGGGACACGTTTCAGCTGGTCTGAACGAAGAACAAATTTCAGTACGTCGGTAACTATAATTCACTCTTTCAAACAATTTTTTTTTTTTTCAAGTATTCGGATGTCTAACGATGTCTTTACAGGTTTCCCTATGTTTCTATTTACTTCAACTAGTTCGAACAGTATTGAATGATGAGTTTTTAGCCTCTGGATTATCAAGTAGTTTCCTGAAATTGTTTCTGCGAGAAGTTTTTCTTGCTTTAAACAACTGTAACTTTCCTAAGTTTAAAAAACATTTTATTCGCAAATAGGCCAAGTATTTGCAAAAAGATTTAGTAACAAATTAGAAAAAGTATTGGAATGTTTTGATATGTCTGTGTCATATCTAACAGATTAATATGTATTCAAATACTGATTTGAAATGCATCTTGACACATTTTTATTTGTTTAATCCTTTCCTAACAAGTTTTAAACATGCTTTGCATTGGTTAGGAGAGTACGGCTGAATAAACAATTATGGAAAATATAAAGATTTATTAAGAAACTTAATGAAGTGAATTATACACATTTGGGGGAATAAATATTTACTACTATAATAAAGGGGTAGAAAAAACAAAATTTAACAACAAATTCTCTATTCTCAGTAATTTACAATTATTAATCAGTGGACGTTATTTTTCTCTCCTAATTGATGATATTGCCAAGAAAGAAAAATAACTAAAATCAATCAAAGTTTTCGAAAACTGAAGAATAAATTATACTAATCATAACAAAAAAAAAAAAAATTACAGCGATTGTAACAAACAAATAGAAAATTCAAAAAGTTTCTGGTATTAAAAGTAAATGCTTGTTCATAAATTTTTCTCCAACATGTTTGGTATCTACTTGTCCACAAAATATAGCAAAATTTTCCGGTAGGAAGCATTTAAAATAGTACAAACAGAACTACTTATATGCGTACATGGTAAAAATTAAAAGGAATGTGCATTTTGAGTTTAAAAGAAAAAAAAATGAAACAAGGAAAAAACTAACAAGAGGTAAATTCGAAAATTGTATGGTACAAAATTTTTTTTTTGAATTATCACAGAAAATATAATTTTAAAATTTTTATTTAATTCGACGTAAATGTGAAAGCACGTTTTGAAAAATAAATACAGGAGTAAAAATTGGCAGTAAACATCGCAAATATTGTTTTTTTATCTTTTTCTTTCTTTTTTTTTAAAGATTCCTTGATAATTAGAATACAATGTACAGCAACGTCAGCAGAATGTTAATATGGTCCCTCAGCATGCCTAGCTTACTGTTGAAAATTCGAAAAAGATGTCTCAATAATAAATTTTTCTCACAAAAGCTTGATAAAAACTTGGTAATATTTACATGTTTCATGCTGCAAGACCACTCTCTTTTGTTCCATTTCTTTTTTTTTTTTTTTTTGTCAGCAAAATTATTTATTTTTCCCACAAGAAAAAACTAAAAAAATGCGCAATAACTATAAGATAAGCACCCGCTGAGTTATATAAAAACGGAAAAATGAATAAATACGTATAAATTCCTATACAAACTGTCCAAAAAAAATTAATGGTGTAAAATAATATATAAAAGTACGAATAAAATAGGAAATCAGAAAATAAAAATCTTACATGACTTTGTAAATTTGAATACAATTTGGTATAATGATCAATTTACATTTTATTATATTCATGCGAAGGAATAAGGTAAAGGATACGATTTTTGGCAAAGAATAAATTATTAAATATACAATCAAAAAAAGTCAGATGTAATGATGATGATGATGATGATGATGATGACGACGACGACGATGATAATAACAAGAAGAGTAAGAATGTACTGAGGTAGTTTTATAAACAATGAAAATTAAATCAGACATTCGAAAAACACTGTATTTGGGTAGCAGCAAGCATTCGAACAAAGACTACCCTTACCTTCTGTTTTTTTGTTATAATTTTTCTTAAATTTCAGAATTAAATACAGTAAATCGAATGGTATTAGTATACGCGTAAAACATTGTCAAGAATTTATTTCATCTCATGCATTAGTCCCGAAGGGAAATTAGCAAACCAAAATAAGAACTCGATAATATTTTCAACAAAATTCATATATAGCTGTTCCGGACTTGGCTTGCTCCACCCTCTACTAGCAAATAGTAATCACAATGGTGGTTTATAAAACCTACGACATGAGTAAATGATACTGTACAATGAGCAATTAAAAAAAAAAAAAAAAAAATTACACAGAATATTTAGTTATAAATGAAAGTGGAAACAGAATGAAAAATAATGCATAGATATTACGAATGAAGCGTACAACATAGTTGCTTACAAGTTGACGCATATACATGCGCGTATTGGGAGAGTACGCAGTCTCAAATGAGTTCTTTTTTGAATTTAAAGGCTGTTCACAACTGTTTCCGCGGTTTCACAAAGATCAATATTCAATTAAGCTTTTTGAAAATTAATCAAAAACTAATGCAACTGAAAGAAGCTGATCCGTACAGCAGCTATTAGTATCTTTTCACCAATCACATCCCTCCTCATTCTTATATGTTTGGTTGGAAAAATATTTGCACGATTTTCACGTCATCGCGTGAATTTGTGTGACATGTCTTTCAGTTTTTTGCCACGTACTGCCTACCTTTCAAGTGAAATGTTCGAAAAAATGCATACATTCAGCTGAAAGTTCCCGACTGAATGAAACATAATTAGGTAAACTATCTCATCGTAAAGTCAACTGCCTGTAATAAAACACGGATATAGTAAGTAGGCTATTTATTTTGTTTCATAGTTTCATGATTCACACGATGGATGACTACAAAACGTTACTTTTGCACTCGTATAAGTACGTCATAAAAATTTGGAAAAGTTTGATGACATCTTGTGATTTGTTGTCACCAACGAGCAAATGAATTATACTATAAATACAATACGCTACGTTTTACACGGCGTTCAATGAGACCAGACAATCCTCTTCCATAAACCCAACTACACCCATTGAAAAGCATTGTGATATAGAAAAGGTTTCGAATTTTTAGTCGTAATTGTTTTAAAAAAGAAACAGCTACTTACCTGTTCGACACAAACGAAATTTTAGAGGATCCTTTAAAAAACAAAATGAATCAAAAAACAAGAAGTTTGAGCCCTTAGAAGCTGACGAAATAGAAGAAAAAATTGCGCATCAAATTGGCTTAAGCCTGGTTCATACTTGGCTAGTTTTTATGCAACTAGTCAGCTATTTGGGGTACTATTCTGTTAACAGTTGAATTTAATCATTTAAAATCTACTTAAACTTGGCAGTTCGCCATATGAGATTCTAATGAGATTCTTAAGACTATCTGCCAGGTTAAAGTTGACTTAAAATGATAAAATAGCGTAGTGACTTCAACTGTGAACAGAATAGTGCCCCCAAGTAGCTAGAAAACTACCCAAGAGTGAATCGGGTTTTAATTTAATGTTGTTAGTAAACTTTATTCTAAAGACAACTACTTAATTAAAATTACTCATTTTCACGAATTTACCGTTTTTAAAAACAGAGGAAACCGCTTAATCAGGACAAATCTGGAAAGTCCCAAAACAATAATGTAAAACTATAGGAAATCAAACTGCTTATTGGGTAGGGCCGGATTTACAGCTCAAGTGCCCTGGTACAATAAAATTTTTGCGCCCCCTTATTTTTCTAATTTAACAACCCACCCCATCCCCAAAAAATTTTTTTATGGATTTTTATCGGGAGTTTTTACTGCATTAAAAATTTATAAGTTTAATTAAATATTTTTTCCCTGTCATACAGTCATACTTAATGTTACTAAAAAAAAAAAAAAAGTAAAAAAAGTGCCGCCCGGTACAGTTGTACCCTTTGCACCCCCCTAAATCCGGCCATGTTATTGGGGACAATCCATCGGTTTATTGGGACAAAAGAAGTCCATAGACAAAGAAAAATTGCCCTTCAACTGTTATTAAAAGTGATGAAAATCGTATTTCAGTTCATAAGCAATAGTATATGTTAGCCTCTGCAATTATTCTTCCCATCTTTCATAATTTCATGTTACCTTGAGCTTATATTAGTTCCAGTTTAAATTGTGAAAAAGTACCTCCCATTATCTTCCAACCAAAATCCCCATTCATCTTTTTTTTCTTTTTTTTTTTGTCATAAATATATGCAGGTATATGTATAATATAATTATTCAATAATTTAACTGCTTTCAATGTGACTGTACCAGAAATCAAGTACTGAAATTCACCATTGATTATTTTTTTTCTTTTTTCATTTGAACTCTCAACATTGTTTAATTGGGACACCACCTATTAGGGACAAAAAGGGTACCGCCTCATATGTTCAAATTAAGAGGTTTCCAATGTGTTATTAGTTGTCTATAGGGAAAAAGTTTACTGATAACATTAAATTAAACCAATTTTATACCTGATCTCATCTTCATCTTCAATTTTTTTGGCTTCTTATGGCTTAGACTTAATGTTATTAAACTCATTTTATTTATTGAAGCCTCCGCTATCTCTTTACATAAAAGAACCATTTTCCAACCGTGTCAAATTTTGTCATGACTGCCATTTCAAAACCTGTGGATCGATTCTGTTCAAATTCAATACCAAACCAATCCTTAATAGTCTCCAACCGCCATAAAAATTTCAAGCCAAAATCTTCTAATTTATGGGAGTTATCGTGATGACAACATGGTGCGTTTGCAACAATTTGAGAACCCCTTCCTTCAAAACTAACAGATGAATTTTGAAAATTTTGAAAATATACTTAAAGGTCAAGTAAAAAGTTAACAAGAGCTATTTTTTATTTCCCAAAAATAACGACACCGGGGTGACACTGTAGGAAGCTATTCCGCTACTTTTGAGCCGATTCGGCCCTTCATTGGTATATTTATCTGGCGAGAGTGGAATAGCACCTCTTGATGTTAACCTGGTGTTGACACTGCATGACAAATAAAACAAAGCTAAAGTTACAAGGTTTGACTTAGATTTATTGGGTTAAGAAAACTATGCAGATTCCAAATATGTCAACAGTTTTACTATAAAAATAAAACTTTCCAAATTATTTGGATTTTTACTTGAAAAACAAAATTCTTCAGCAAATTTAAACGGGAGTGATAAGAGCTTCACGTTTTTCGGCTAATGAGTAATGAGAAACAAGCAATGTTGCCACATTGAGGAAATAAAATTTCTATTGGCTGGTTTCATTGATATTGTCTTTATATCATAAATCTGGCAACGTTGTAGTAGTGCCCTTTAAACATCAGAGCTCTATTTATTTGGTGCCAACCATAGTCGAACGGAATGAGAACTGAATTTGCAGAATCCGAAAATCTAATTCAGTTCTTGACAAAGGAAAAACTTTTTATTTAAGTTTTCTATGAAAATCTACGTATTAATTCATTTTTATCTCATAAAACTACCTACTGATGGTGGATGAGGGGTGAGTACGTTTTTCGTTTCAAAACACAGGGATACTTTTTGCACTATTAGCTCAAATTCTTGTTCCTAGCTATATATTTCATTTTCTATGCAGTTACGATGGTACAAGCCAAAATTTTGGTCGGATAGTCAGAAAATTTGGTACGACTATTAATACTAATTAATCCAACGACCAAATCTACTGATTTTGGTACAGATTAATCGTACATGCTTAATTTTTGCACAATAACAAAGAAATTTAGAAAAAAAATTTCATATAATCTATTCTAACAAATTAAAAAAATTGGTGTGGATCGGCTGGACGGCACTTCCGACAAGTCTAATTAAATTCTGATTTTGGTCTCCGAAGTACCTAATTTCTAATCAGCGGCTACGAAATTTAACATAGTCATTATTTTATGATCTATAACTTGTTACCAATTTTAGTGTGGTACTAGGGTGGTTTTTGAAAACCTATATTTTCTTCGGAAGCGGTTGCTGAGCCGGAGTTTTTGTTTTGTAGGTATTTTTTGACTTTACCACCTAATGTTCAATCAAGGGATTTTAAGTAGGATCTAAGGATTTGCATTCAAATTGGTTGGCAATCCCGAGTCTTTTCGTCGCACCTCTAATAGGTACATATCAAATTAAGTCAGAATATTATGCATTCTCCGGAAGCTAAAATTCACGTTTCGAGGTCGGCCCTGACAAACAGAACAGCCTTTTCAATGAACTAAGTCCGCATGTTTACAATTAGAACAGCGTATCGTCACAAAATATTGAGAAATTTGTACTTTTCCTCAAAAATTTCGTAGGTCGAGTCTTTTACACGAGAGGAGGTATCGTAACTGAATTCTTCCATGCATTTGAATTTTCAGTCAGATTTTTCCGAAAGACCTGCAATTTATATTGTACTCAAAATTCAACCCTACACTCCTAATACGCGCATACAATGCGTAAGAATACGTAATGACACGAAAACATTTCGTTAGTAAAGTACAGTAGAAGGTATTATCGATAGTAAGCCTAAAATTGAGCTCGAGAACTGCAAAAATCGAAAAGTAGAAAAAAAAACAACCAAAAAAAAAATTCCCACGAAATGCCTAATACAACGGCGCAATAATGAGTGGCAAAGGGTCGAGCGGGAGGGTGAGCGACCGGAAAAAAAAAAGAACACCCGAAAAATAAATAATTCATCGACACTATTGAAACTGCTGACGTTGCTGCTGCTGCTGAAAGGCGGGCGAAAGCGAAAGCATTCGCTAGCACCAGTCGTCCTCGTCGGAGTCGCTGTGCCTGGAGATGCGCACTTGATGCGGCTTGTACCCGTTGGGCACCGGCGAAGGCAGGATGCGCACCCCTCGGACGGGGTGCTCGTACGACACCATCACCGGCTGGTAGGTCATT